>OMNN01033244.1:352-16549 GCA_900302755.1 Chromis chromis | reverse complement strand
CTTTTGAGTAACTTGGGGGGTTGTGAGGGGGAATCATCAAGATGATTGGTTGGTGTGTTAAGATTATAACCTATGGTCTTTTAATATAACTGAGTCAACTTACCTGGAATTGAGGTTTTCATGAAGTATCTAAGTAACAAATATGTATGGTGTACTGATATATGTCCTGCCATCCCCACCCCAACCTCTCCTGCTATCCCCTCCTCCCTCATCCCCATTCCTAACCCAACCGGTCAAGGCAGATGGCCGCCTTCCCTGAGCCTGGTTCTGTCGGAGGGTTTTTTCCCCTTCCTATCCTAGGTTGTTTTTTTTGTTTTTTTGTGGTTCCTTCCCACCGTCGCTGACTGCTTGCTCACAGGGAATCTAAAAGCAACTTTGGATTGTTGGGGTTTCTGTTTTCTGTTCTTCCTTACAATGTTAAGTGCTATGAGAGGACATATGCTGTAAATATGCGCTATATAAATAAAACTGAATTGAAATACTGGTTGTTATGACATTAATGTGACTTCAGAACTTCCAGAAACATTATATGTTGTTAGCCATCATTATTGTAACTGTGTATTAAAATAACGCAAGAGGCAAAGGAAAAAAAGGAAAAAATAAAATCAGCTGTAAACTGTAGGTCACAGGTTTCTGTAGCAAAAATAATAGGATTTCAAAAATGTTGGACATTTCATTTACATCTCCCATAATCTCAAATATTATGGCTGCATAACAGGCACAAACTGTGGCTACAGGAAAATGGATGATAAAATGAACAGTGCGCAGTAAAAGCAATTGTGTGACAAGGTGAAGCAAAACGATTCTTAATTTTACTTAAACAGTTTCTTGAAGATTTTCAATTTTTACTGAATTAAAATTATATTTAAACTTAATATACTAACATTTAGATGACTTGTGCATCAGCATAACACACAGTCCTGCTGTGTATTGCTATCGCGAACCAGTGGATCTAATTGCAGTTTTCTAATGCAGCGTGTTTGTGCTGTGGCCTGCTAGTAACCTGTGAGTCACGGGGTCAACGTGAACGTTAGATGTCAATTATGCCTCCTCCATATGTCCAGCTCCACTCCTATTTATCTTCATCCCTCCTACTTCATAGCGTGACCTCCCTACAGGCCCAGCAGGGACAAACACATCAGGAGCTCATGTAGCAGAGACACATATATACACACACACAAAACACATCTCCTGACTTTTAATAATGCCTCCACGTCCCATGTCAACATTTTTCTTCTGTCTGTCATAGTTGTTTATATGCTGTATGCTTTTGGGAAATCAACTCGCCCCAGGGACTCAATTACTATAGGTATGCATGTTTTTTTTTTTTGTATTACTGTTTTTAACTCATTTGTGCAAGTGTTCCTCTACAGTCATTTTCCCACTGATTCATTCACTGATTCTGCGTACGATAACATGATTGGCAGCAATCATCCAGTGTAATTTTTCATTTCAAATATCATAAAGCACAAGGTAAATTGTATATATATATATGTATGCCTTATAAATATGCTGCAAAAGAAATGAGAGTCTGCATGCCCTATATAGAGATCCATGCATCTAAATGTGTCATTGAACTGCAGGCATGTTTAAAATAATAGTCCAGAAACAGACACCGGTGGCAGAGAGTCCTAATTAAGAAATTCTATATAAACGACATCAAACAAAATGTAGCGTATTGCTCACACAGGCCCTCTTTCCCATCTGGCCAAAATGGCTATTGTGGCTCATTGTCTAAAAATAGGGATGAAGACAAATTGTTATCATTTGCCAAAGCCCATGACAATAATGATGAATGAACACTTTTTTTTTCTCCCCTTTTCAGCAATGCCCTCTGAAGTCATTGCTTAAGGCCTTTTCCTCCATTTCCCCTCAGCTTTCCCTCGCCTCTTCCTATCCCGGCACCTTATGGCATAAATATTAATTGAACAAACATCATCAGGACAGTCTGAGCATCATTCCTTACTTTCATTTTTTATTTATTTTTTTACTTACACCTGGTAAAATCAAAACAACATTTCACTCTCTTTTCTTTCACCCTCTTTCGTGCTCTATTGTTACGCTTGTAATCAGTGTGTCAGTGCGTGTGTTGGGGGGGAGTGTGCTTTTCTTGATGTGGTGATTGATCACCAATTTGGCCTGACAATACCGGGCTCCCCCCTCTCTCACCAACCAAGCCTGTCCCATACAAAACTTCCTTGGTGACTAATGCCCCCACTGACAGGGACAGATAGGGGATATGGTTCACCAGCGTGCTCCTGATAGATCACACCTTTGATGGAAGAGCACCACTGAGCTTATGTGTACAAATATAACAGTGTTATTAACCTTTTTCACCTGTCTGTAAGTTTGTCCATGCCCTTAAACATATGAACTCAGTCCGGTGTGTTTTATATTATGCTGAGCAAGGTAAGATAAGGTAATACAGCTGGTGAAGACAGTCATAAGGGTGGAAATTAAAGGGTATCTGTTCCGTCTGTGAAAAACACAGCTGAAATGTGTCTGGTGCAGATAAGGTGTAACTATGACAAACTTTGGACCCAAGATCCCCCTCTGCATTACAAATGTGCTAGAGACCATATGGAGTAAAATGAGGGACAAAATCTGGACCCCTCTGGTGAAAATCAAGTTTTACATTATGAGCAAAATAAGCAGTCAGTGCCACGACTGAGAATATCCACATTGAAACTGCAGTGTACTGATGACAATCCCCAAAACAGAGATTCAGACAACCAGGGTTTTCCATACACAACTAGAAAAGCACTCGGAGAGCGCAGACCTCCGCCAAGCAGCTCATGTCCTTGTGATCAGGATCTATCCTTTAACTCCCATATTAAGCATGTCTCCAGGACAGCCTTCTTCCACTTAAGGAATATCGCAAAAATTAGAAACTTTTTGTCCTTTAAAGATGCAGAAAAAATCATTCATGCTTTTGTGACTTCAAGATTAGATTATTGTAACTCCCTATTGTCAGGATGTCCAAACTCCTCTGTTAGTAAACGTGCAGCAGTGTTCTGGGCTAACTGTAGGATCCTAACTAGAAGTGGAAGGAGAGAGCACATTTCTCCAGTTCTAGCATCCTTACATTGGCTTTAGATAAAATATAGAATAGAATTCAAGATCCTTCTGATCACATACAAAACCCTTCATCATCAGGATCCGTCCTATATTGAGGAACTGTTACAAGTGTATCACCCTCCGCGAGCTCTTCGCTCTGAGGATGCAGGACTGTTGGTAACTTCGAAATGTCTGTAGATGTGATTAAGCGCTTTTAGAATTTAAGTTGATTGATTGATTGATTGATTGATTGATTGATTGATTGATTGATTGATGTCCACCCATTAGGGCTGGGCCGAATAGCAATTTCTATGCTCCGGATATTCGGGTCCAAATAATGATGAATATCCAAACATTTGGCTCGTGCGGGGGGTTGCGACAAGTATTCGGATCTCAAAATTATTATCCAGATACAACCACAACGACCGAATATTCAGATATTCGAATATTCGGGTCCAGCCCTACCACCCATATTGTGAGTTCCACGAAAAAATTTTTCCTGGATCCAGATGGTAATCCAGAACATCACCAAAATGTAATCATCTGTTCCTTGTCCCATTATCAATATTTCCTGAAAATTTCATGAAAATCCGTTCATAACTTTTCAAGTTAACTTGCTAACAGACAGACAAAGAGACAGATAAACGCCGGCAAAAACACAACCTCCAAACCTAAGGAACAAATATCAGCTTGCAGGGTGGGACTTTCTATATCATCCCCAGAATCGGTTTCCAGTTGGAACATACAGTATGTGGCTGATATACTCCAATATTACCACTTACCATTGTGTAGCACAGACTAGCACACCTATGACTCCAACCACTGTAAAACTAATGTGCTCCATCTGCAGTGATTGGGGAGGGTTGGGTGGAGAGAAAGAGGCCTGGACTTCACAGATCTGCATGTTTTAGAGAATGCAAATGTGTAGAGCAACATCTGAACCATATGAAGGCAGGACAGTATTATTTTCAGTGAAGAACCTAATATTTGGGCAGCAGTTTACGCTACGATACAAACATCATTTGAGCATTTGAGGCACCACTTACTCAAACAGGTTTCTATGTCAGAGATCCCCAGTAGATACATCCTCTGACTCCAGGCCATAATTTTGATTTTGCTGTTTTCTGTAGGGAATCCATCCATCAAAATTGCATTACTGTAATACAGAAAGTGATAAATTAACAGATAAACCAACTTAATGTATAGTAGTAAGGTGTAGACCTATGATAAATCTCCATAACACTGTCAATCCTCCTTGGCATTGGTTCAGGAAGTCTCTTGACTCCAGTGGACGGATGGAAGATTATTCTTACAAAAGACATTTGCTGTTTTGATGATGTCCAAAGCTCCACAAGACATGCAAAATGGGCAGCAGAAGTAGTTCTATTTATACTGTTTTGGTTCGTGGATTGTTCATTGTCCACAAAGTCATACATTCTGGGCAGCATGGACCCAGTCTGCAGGGACACTCACATATATGTAAAGAGGAAGTTACCCTCACGAAGTTTTAGGACATACTACTTGGGCCTAAAAGACACTAGTAAAGAACTCCTGTTTGTGTCTAACTGGGCCAAACTCTAGTGATTGGTATAGTGTAGGCATTAGCCTCACATAATTTTACTTCCTGTCAAACCATTCAGTGATCCTTCAGGCCTGATAAAGTTTTTGTCATAATATTTGTTGCCATCAATCATAAAATTTGGTCATAATTTCATATTTTGGCAAATTTGTGAAACCTTTGGGGTCTTTGGACGGGCCCCAACAGGGTCCTAGTTAGGAAGCTCCTTGAATTCAAACAAATCTGTCTTGGCTATCGATGAGTCTTATTACACATCCATTACAAACACAGTGTAGAGACCAAACATAAAAAAATAACCGGAATTGAACAGAGTACAGGGACTATGAGGGCAGAACTATTCACCTTTTCATATAGATCTTTGCCTCTCCTCCCACTGCCTTGCTTGCTGGCGTCTTTGCCAGTGCACACACATCCACAGAGGCAGAGAGGGAGCCGGGTTCAGAGCCAGTTCAGCTGTGCATGGCTTGACAAATTATTTGTGGAATTGTTGCATTCACAGTCACTTAAATAGGAATCTGTCAGAGAGGAAGAGAGGGCCAGCCTCACCGCAGCATACAGTGGAGCAGCTTGCTCACTGTCGCACAACCTCCTCAACAACGGCCCGAACACCGCCATGCCCTCCTCCTCCTCCTCGTCCTCCTCCTCCCTCCCTCTTTCCCTTGCTTTTCCACAGTCCCCCTCTCTCCCTCTCTTTGCCTGTGTGTCTCTCCCAATCCGCTCCCTCCTTCCTCTCACCCACCCATCCTATGATGATGGATTGAGTCTAATGCAAATTTACAACCATTTTATATGTCGATGCCTCCCCCCCGGCCGGCTGCAGGAACATAGCTCAACATCATGCTTCCAAGATGTCCGCCTCAAAACAGCCGGCATCATCGGCCTCCTCTCAATCTCCTGGCTTCACAAATCTCAGCTGGATGGAGATTAATGTGGCTGTGGGCCCCCACGGCTGCAGCTGCGCTCTGTCCACACTTGCGCCTGTATGTGTGTGTGTGTGTTTGTGTGCCTTGTTTGTTCATATAGCAAGCCGTGCCTATGTACAGAGCAGCGAGGAATGCTGGAGGAAGTCACCGCTTCTCCCATTTGACCTGTTCATGTCTGTCCTTTATATGGTGACGGGTGTTTGGCGTGCAGGCCGTTTCAGCGTGTCAGAGATCTCCCAACATTGTTGTATATCACCCCTCTGGACGGAGGGAAAGGAAAAACGAACGCGAGAAGAAAGGAGACAGTTTTTCACCCTATCAGCTTGGAAAGGCAATGTTGTGCCCTTGTAATTGAGTAGGTATCTCATCTATCAACAGTGCCACCCTGGATAATAAATATAGAGTACACAGGCAGCTCCTCTGAGATTTAAAGAGAGGGTGTGTGAAGGAGTACGTGTGTGTCTGTTTGTGTACTTGTGTACCTGTGTGTGTTAAGAGGAAAACTAGAACAGGTGCCTTTGCCCTGACGAACCACCTTTCTATGTTCTTGAATGAGTTCATGGTCTGATATTGCATTCGTGGTCAAGTAAAATGTACCTTTATAGCCCAGTGTTTGCACAATAAAACACAACCACATCATTGCTTATGTCATTTATTCTTTGTCCATCAGTAATGTTTAGACATTGTTGAATCTTCTGCTGGTTTTATCTGAGTTATTTAATCACAAACTTTTCCTCAAAAGCACACCTTTCAGAAATGCAGTGGTAGGAAGCGGGACAATGCACAGTAAGAAGATCGACAACAAAAGGCCAGAGCACTAAAAGCACAACACAGAGACACTGAGCATGGTGGTATCTCTGTCAACCGAGCATCCTGGGGCTGGTGCGGAGAGGAGACAGCACTGTGACTCCAGAAAGAACCAGGGCGGCAGTAGACTGGAAAACCAGTTCAGCCCTGGGTTCTGTTTCAGTTTTCCATGCATCATTCCTTTCACCCACCAGAGGACCTCTGTCGTTCAGCTGCATCCAGTCATCTTGCCATGCCCATTTCACCGGCTCGCTCACCTGAACTCGTCTAGTCTGACTCACTGGAAGTTAAACTGTGGGTATAAGCCTGCTGTTCCAGTTCCACTTTCTGCATGTTAGCGTTTTCAAAATCCCCTTTGCTACAGGAAACAAGAACAACACGCTCCGAGCAGCAACCAACATGCTAAAAAAATAGTTTTGCCGAAGAGTTGCATAATGTAAAAAAACAAACAGCCCTTCTTGGTTCTTTGGGTGAATAAGTCATTTTAATGAGTGTTCACCTCCGTGCTTGCAAATGCTCCACCAGAACAATTCTCCTGTCACTATTTTGCAAGTGCACTAGCACAGCATCCGGGGTTTAGTGCCATCCAAGATGACTGTGATTGGTTTGAAGAAATACAATTATACTAGAGCATTTTTTCCACTACAACATAATGATAATGAGGTGCAGCCAGACCATTCTACAACGCAGACACAGCGTCGTGGAGACAAGTCTGGCTATGCGAGACTAGCACTCTTTATACAAAGGAAGGAGCTGTTGCTGCTGTGTAATTGGTATCCTAAAATGGTTTACACTGGTTGATTCATGAGACTTTGTGCAAATCAATGCATGAACAGTGCCAATGGCATTCAAAATATAGTCAAGAAATTAATATGCAACTTGAAGCAAAACATGCTTCTCTATGGCCCTCCAAATACTTAGAATGGTACATTATTACTATCACTAAAATGCTACAAAAAGGCTTGTCTATTCTTAATTTCTATTGCATCAATTTTGTTAGTATTGGGCTGGGATTAAACACCCTTGTGGACACAGACAACTTGTAGTTGTTCTTGTCAGTCTACTTTCTGGTCTGTTTGTGTGACACATTCAATACATGTGATCTTGTCTGTGTATTCCGATCATAATCTAATCTAACCTTTATTGATCCCCTTGGGGAAATTCCTTCCCTGCATTTGACCCATCCTATTCAAAGTTAACCTTAACTATACATACTAGGAGCAGTGGGCTGCCAAGGTGCAGCGCCCGGGGAGCAGTCAGGGGTTAAGGGCCTTGCTCAAGGGCCCACAGTGGTGGTGACTGGGACAAGCGGTCGCTCTCACTTCTTTCCCACCTCAACCTCTTGACAGTCCGGGGGCTCGAACCGGCGACCCACTGGTTACAAGTTCGTTTCACAAACCATTAGACCACCACTTCCTCAAAGTGACTGTTTTGGTGGAACATTTGCACGCAGGGAGGCGAAAACGTCATTAAAATGGTAAATTCTCCTAGAAAAAAAAAATAGCAAGGCTGCCTTACTGCCTGATCCAAACCCTTTAGCACAACTTCAGCTTTTCAATGTGGTAGGTTGCTGCTCGGAGGCTGTTGTTTCCCATAGTGAAGGAGATTTTGAAAATGGTAGCACGTATACAGACCCACTATAACACTACTTTGTGACATACAGTACACCTAGCATGACTCACTGGATGCATTAGTCTGCCATTGGTTGTGCATTTCACTCAGCTTTTTCCTCCCTTTTCAAGTAGAATTCAAAATTTCAAAATCCCCTTCACTATGGAAAACAGCAACAACAACCTTCAAGATTGGGTCGTGCAGTGAGGCAGACCTCCTTGTTTTTTTTCCTGGTGAATTAGCCATTTTAATGACAATGCCTGCCTCCCTGTGTGCAAATATTCCAACAAAACAATTCCCCATCCCTGTTCTGAGGGGATACAGTTGCTGCATTAGGTCTCCTGAATACGATTGCAACTGAAACACAAACATGCCACAGCTTATTTTCCCCTATAGCAGCGTGATAATGAGCCATTTTGTGCTGCAGAAGGATCTGGCTATACAAAGCTACAGTATGCCTAAACGGAATAAAGACTGATAGCAATGTATTGTTGATAGATAAGAAACTTGTTTATAGTGTGGTGTATTTGATGGTTTTACTTAAATGAATTAGATGCACGGTTCACTTGCATGAACCAGCAGCAAGCATGGATCATAAACAGCCAGGCGTCTCCTTTGATAAGAATCTCTCTGTCACTCTCCACGTGGTTTCCCTGCAGGATTTCTGCGGCTGCCTGAGCTTTTCATAACCCCTGCCTGTGCCTGCAGGCCTCAAAGAGAACACAAACCCTTTATCCTTATTTTATATTTCTGTGTGAAAATGTATTTGTGTGTGTAAATTCTAATTAAATATTTTTTCTGCCGGTCTTTATAGAAAAATTAAATTAAAAAAAAAAAAAATATATAATTATGATGGATATTGACTAAAATTTTATATTTTACTGTGATAAATGTTTCAGCTATATCACCTGGCCTTTATTTTTATTCCACACAGTTCATCCATCTGTGCATCTGCTGTACCTGCTTTATCCTGTGGGGAGTTACAAAGAGGTTGGAGCTTATCCCAGCTGACATGGGGCGAAGGGCAAGGTACACTCCTGACAGGTGGGCAGTCCATCATTGGGCAACACAGAGAGAAAGATAACCATTCACACCTACAAATGAATTAAGCTGCCATGCATGTCTTAGGACTGGGGTTGCCTGGGGAGGACCCATTCAGGCACAAGGACATCATGCAAATTCCACACAGAGGGCCAGCCAACCAGGAGAGTTGAACCCAGGGCATTCTTGGTAGACGCCCAAAACATCAAGGGCAGTGTTATTCAGAAAAATAAAAAAATACAATTAAAGTGGAATAAAAACAATTCGTAGCTGCTACCTGCTCTTATTTTGAAAGTATCAGTTGCGGAAGTGTTTCTGTTAGCCGCAGTTGCTAACGAGCAGCTAACCGACAGCGGCTCTGTTGGCTGCGTTGACAAGCGTCAGTATCACGTTCAAAAAAGGGATCCTCGTTGTGATTTATCCACTTGGAATAACAGATCACCCACCAGGACGCGGTTCCACGACACTACAGTCAGGTACGTGGCAGGAATTCACTCTGTTGCAAACATAAACAGTAGAAAAGCGGGCCGTCGTCTCCGCGACCCCCCTGTTGTGGATTGATTGGGCCTTTTTCCCTGCGTTCAAACGAAGGCAGCTCGGGGCGGCAGGGCGAAAATGCAAATGTACATCACTGGGTTGAGTTTTATTCCGCGCGTTGTGTCGTTTGATGTGTTAACAAACCGTGCATTGGAGAACAAACAGATGCAGGCGTTAAAAATGATGTATGAGCTGTTCGAGGGGGAGGGGCCGGACGGGCCTCGTCTCTCTGTCAGCTTCTGTGTCCTGCAAGGTTCATCCACTCAGCTCTCTGTTTTCTTCTGCCTTTCACAGGAGAACAACTGTCAGCTGCATCAGTCAGCCTGCCTCCCTGAGGAATAAATCCTGGCCCTCTGCTGAAGATGGATGTTTGCTTACCGGTATAGCTGCAGCCTTTGATTCTGTGAGACCTGCTGCCAGATGACCAGGAGACCTCACCATGAAGCCTGTCAGCTATCAGAGCATGCCGTCATCTGTGAACGGTGGGCATCCCAATGTGGCACTGGATCGTGTGTTGAACACTTCAAACGTGATGTATTGTGAGAAATGTGGATTTGCATCTACAGATGGTGCAGTTTTTAAGAAGCATATGTTGGAGCATATGCAGACAAAGTTTTACTGCTTTTATTGCAACAACATCTCCTTCAGTGAGGCCGAATTAGCCGCGCACCTGAAGCAGCACACTTCAAAGTACCCATTCATATGTCCTCACTGTGGACAGGGCTACATGAGGAGGCTCTGCCTTGTGAAGCACATTGACCGTTTGCATAATAAAAGCATTATTCAAGGACCTGCTAAGCCTGGCATGACAAAAAGTCCACAGATCCCTGTCTCCAGTGCCTTGAGAAGTGTGCCCACTGCTGATCCGTCATCAGTTCGACCAGTTGTTCGAGTGACAGTACCCACCCCGACTGCACCTGCTGCCAGATTTGGAAAAGAGGAACAGAGAGGGAAAACACTGGACACAAATCTATCAACTGCAACTAATGGTAATGCAGAACTTTTGTCCCCTTTGAATGGACTCATTCAGCACAACAGAGCACTAACAGTTTCTCTTCCCGAGGAGGTAACGATCCCTGCTGGCTGCTTGGTTGAACTTGTTGAGGTGAAAACTGTCAATGGGACAAAGGAGCTAAAGTTGAGGCTCATCTCTCAACAGGAGAACGAGTCTGTGATAAAGGACACGAGGACCGTGGCCTCTCAAAACAGTGCACTGGGAAAGCCATTATCTCCCACATTTAGTCATCCGAACATGGTGTGGTCTACGAGTATGGGCATGTGCACAGTTAACAGGAAACAGAGTGAAGCAAAGACAGTGAATGTGGAGCGTCCGCCTGTTATCCCCGTCAGTATTTCCAACAACTTTCCAAATCCAATGAGCAAAGAAAAGAGTGTGTTGAAAAGAACATCGCCAGAAATAATCAACCTGGAGTGCAACCCAGGAATCCCAAACAAGGTCTCCAAAAGCATCCTCAGTCCTGTCAGAGAAGGTAACAGTGGGATCAGCGTCACACAAACGGCACCTATTACCCACAATGCAGCTGCTCTCACTGCTCTCTCCACCAAGGTTGCCAACCGGTTGAGTACAGCACTGCATCCAGACATAATGGCAACAAGTGTTTCTCAGAGAGCGGTGGACGAGAGAAAGAATGTGATTCTGGAGCATTCAAAGAGCATCCCACCAAGGAGGACGTGCGACACGAAAAGCATTCCTCAAAACGTGCCATTGGCCGTGAAGCTGGAACCTCGGGCGATCCACCTCAAGAGCAACACTGTTTCAAAAGCAATGAAAGAGGCGGTGTCCTTGAACCAGCAAAGTCTCAAATCAGCTTCTCCCTCTTCAAGCGTTCCAGCTGTCCAAGTGAGACCTCAGGCGATCCTAGTCGGTAAGAATAACGCTGCAAATCAGTATCCGATCAAAACATCTGTCCTCTTTAATCACACAAGTTCAAAGACCTCGACTTGGACTCAGGAAGTGAGACCAAAGGAGATATCAAGAGAAAGGCATGTGTCGGAACCCGAGAGTTTCCCTGTCATCTCCTCTGTGTTTTCATTAAGTCAGCAGCCAGAGGAAGTCCAGGGTTCCATTCAGCCTCTGGTAATGGCTCTGCGTGGCATAGTGATGGATAAAAGGAGCAGTTCTGGCAGTAAAACTCAAGATCACATTAAGATAATAAACAACACAGAGCAAGTGAACGCATCTCCAACAACAGTGCATTCGCATCAGGTCGCCACAAAAAATGGATCCCTCATTCGTGACCTGTTATTGACGGGGAAGATGAATGAGCCTGTGAAAGTGGAAGAGAATAATAAGGGTGGTCAGCACCCTCCTGAACTGACCGATAACAATTTCCATGTCAAGGAGGAAAAACACAGCACTGCACCCACAGACAATAACCAAAGCAGTGACACTCCTGCTTCCAAATCGTCAACGGATGAGGAAGCTAAAATTGTCTCGCATGTCGAGGAATCTGAGACTGCCAAAAGTGAGCATGACATCTCCTCAAAGTTCCTGACTGTCTCTCTGAAGAGGGTCCAAGTAGGCGTGTGGAAAAAAAGCAAGAAGGGACTGAAGCTTAGAATATCCAAATATAAGACTGAGGTCCCCGTGGCCAGTCTGACGGATTGTACAGTGATTTACCCGATGCCGCTGAAGGTGGACCAGCTGGTGAAACGTCCGGGTCCGTACCAGCCGGTGGTGGTGCTCAATCATCCAAAGCCCCGGGTCTCTGTACAGGGAACGAGAGCAGACACTTTTGCAGACACAGGAGCTTCTGAAGTGGTTCCAAAGTGCCAAATCTTAAAAATGAGGCTGAGCAAAGTGATGGGCCAAAAGTACGAGGTGATGGGGTGCACTGTTAGAGTCTTTCCATGAATGTATCGGGACAATTCATCAGTGGACAGACGTGTACATTTATGAGGACATAACGAGTATTACAGTGGAAAGATGTTAACCTCTAAAACTGATAAAAAAAAATATTAAGGCAATTATTTTCTTTATGGGAGCATTGGATTAAAAATTATGGACATCTAAGAATCACTTAACATTGTCTTATATGTATTATACAGAATATTAAAGTGCAATGTTGACTGCTTTGACTCATGGACCATGAGTCGTTATAGATTGCTGTCAGTAACGCACAGATGTTAGATACTGTTTCAGAAGTTTGAGAAACCAGTAGATCTGTCAAAGTCATTAATGCATGCCGTTTATTTAAAAAATAGTCCCTTTTTTATTTATTTCTTTTGTTTGCATCGTATAGTAGTAGTATATTGTTCATCTGACATGTCTTTGCTGCAGCCTGAAGCAGGTGCACCAGTAAGTAATCGGTATTAATGAAAGATTTGCAATGGCATTTTAGCATGATGTCATTTCTTGTGGGTCAAAACACACGTGCAACACTTAGCACGAAAACAATGAAGTGAAAATATGGCTTCATCAAGTAATTAGCCCAGATTAACAGAACAGATTCCAGTCGTCCTGTATGACAAAACATTTTGCATCTTCGACATCATCCCCATTTTATCTTGTATTCTTAGATGACTTGTTGTATAGACGCCACTGAGTCAACATTTCAGCACTTGTAACCGTCCAAAAGTCCTGTCCAAGTTTCAAAAGCTTCTCCAAATTTGGCCTGAGAAACATGGTTTTGTAGAGATTACAACCTTTATCTGTCATTCTGCCGCCAGTTCTGTAGAGGTGCATTCAGGCACTCTTTTGTAAATTCTTGCATTTGGGGAAAAAAAACTTACAAGTTAGTACACACTGTTAAGTTCATGAAATGAAATTGATCAATGAAAAAGTGTAAATAATGGAATTTAGACTCCACTGTGTGCTCCCGTTACCAGTTTGGATATGTTATGAATCAGAGTTTTACAGTGATAACAATGTTTGCCAGTTGTACATACATACATGTTAAACTTGGGTTTTATGGAACATGTTTCCTGCTGGTATTTACCACCTTTAGTGAAAACATTAATGATTTGAAATTGACCAGTTGATGAGGGGAGGGGGGTGAACGCATCATGAGTTTTGATTTGGAGCTAAAGGCTAGATGTTGTGCACGTTTGTTTTATTGTCTCTCGCCAAGTACTTTGTTTGTTTTTGTTTATGTTTATTGGAGGGGGGGAGGGGTGTTTTCATTGAACTATAATGTGTAAATAGTTTGGTCTAATTTATTTATCTTTACACTAGGAAATTCTTTTCTTCTGAAATGTCACTTTGAAATTTTACTCCTTGTGTCAATTTGCTTCCTCTTGAGGTGTAAAGTTCCAGCCACATCGAAATGAGGGCAGACAAAAGCAACCCAAACTGGTTTATTACTGTAATAGAGACAAAGCCATGTACTGTTTTTTTAATTTCCTGCCATGAAGATACTCAATGTCTGTGTTTTTACTTGTGCAGTTGAAACCTGTTGTACATTTTTTGAGAGGATCAAACAGAAGCGGTCTTCTCTCCTGATACTTTGCAGATCTGTTTCTCTTCTTACGGCAGCATTATGACACCTGTGTGTTCTTGTTTATACTATAATCATGATGGTTGAGGTGCTAGACCTATGATTATACTTATAGGTTTTAGTTGCCCCCAGTTTTTAACATGTATATATGTTTGTTCGTGGTCAGATTTTATTGTGTACATACCTGTAAATATAAAACGTGGTGTTCATACTCAGCCCCGTCCGCACCAACACTTATACTTTGCTTTATTTTCCTTAAACTGCACTGTCTAAAGCTGCTGTGCAGGCTTTGTTATATATCATTATCTTAAAGTTCTTTAACGATTCGTTCCTATTGTTTTACTTTGTTTTTAATTCAAGGCTCATCTGTGTGAGAATAAGTCAAGTTGCAGTTAAGTGTTTTTGGTTTTATTACATCCTCAGTGTTCATATCATGGTGATTCATGCTTTTATAATGACAATTGTGTAACTCCTCTTTTTTCTATTAAAAACAAGGTAAATATGATCACATTTTCTATGGCCTGTTCCCTTTTATTCAGCACAATTGCATTATGCAAAGTTTTCATGATCATTACAAAACTTTGCTCACAATAAGTCAGTGCATTTGTAAAATACTGAGAGGATCTCAAACCCTACTGGATGACTACACCTGTATAATTTCTTATAGTGGACATCTTAATTTGACATGGCACAAGTATTCCTAATAATATTCATTATGCGATCTTTGCCATTGTGCACAGTATCAGCATAACAGGGCCCAGTAATAGCTAAAAGGACTTGAAGGAATAAGGCTGACTGTTTATTACAGCAGATTGCAAAGATGACCAGCCTTCAGTGTTCATGTGCAACCAGTTAATTAGACTGTTGGTTGAAAATTAACAAGTAAATCATCTATAATTCATGACTTCATTTAGATCAGGGATGGGCAACTCCGGTCCTCGAGGGCCACTATCCTGCATGTTCCCTCTTCCAACACACCTGATTCAAATTATCAGGATGGATCGTTATCAGGCTTCTGCAGAGCTTGATGATGAGCTGATCATTTGAATGTGGTGTGTTGGAAGAGGGAAACATCTAAAACATGCAGGATAGTGGCCCTCGAGGACCGGAGTTGCCCATCCCTGATTTAGATAGACTGGCTGGTGGTTGTTAAACCTGCACAAGCAGTGGTGGAGGGTAATGTGGTACATTACATACAGTATGTGCTAATTTCAAAGTACTGGACTATTTCCATTGTCTGTGAAGATTCTCAGTCATCCAGGTCATGGTTATCCTCATAGTTTCAATCGTATCATCTCCCAACCAGTCATTTTAGAATTGATGAAGCCTCTTGGATGAGAGGTGAAACGTCATCGAGCTAACTCAACCAAGTCCAGATGCTACGATTGAAACTACGAGGATGACTATTTCCATTTTACTGATGTTTCAGATAAATATTTTCATCTCACAGAGAAATGTTACACCAAATGTTGACAGCTGTAATTAGTAGTTACAGATATTTGTACATCCTGCATTTTACATTTGAAACACAAACAGTAGGTAGGTAAGTAACTCCACCATGGTCAACTGTCCTTTTGGTACATTTTAATGTATCATAAGGACAATAATAATATGGTACGCATGCTCTGAAACTGGGTTTTCTGTCTGTACTTTTGTACTTTTGATTAATCTGGTAATAATTACAGTATGTACTAGAACTGTAAACCGTGGTGCTATTATTCTAAGTTTGTTAAATGATGAATACTTACCTCTCTGATGGTTGTTAGCTTGTTGGTCAACACTTCAACTGCCTTAAGCAGCTTGTTGGTATCCAGGGCAACAGTGCTAATTACAGTTGCTACTTGCTAACGGCTAAGCTAACGAACCCTTTGATGGGAATTTGCCAAATACTGCAATTCATTCACAGTTAGTCTAACTTCAGCTTTCGTTTAAATTATTTTTTTGATATTTGTAAGTAGTTAATAAGTGTAAAGCAGTGTCTTTTAATCAAATCTGACAGCTAGCTAATGAGCTAGCTAGCCTTATCAAGTATGTTAGGTAGGAGAGTTAAACATATTTCTGCCAGGTAAAGAAAAAAGGAGAATAGTCAGGAATTCGAAAACACCTATAATCGTAATTTAGTTAGCCAAAATTGATTTAGTAGCCCAAAGTACTTAAGGGTAGATGTTTAACATGTATTAACTAA
>OMNN01033222.1:8480-21456 GCA_900302755.1 Chromis chromis | reverse complement strand
GTTCCATTTCCAAAGTTACCCTGACAGTAACCCAACAGGACTGTGTGTTTGTGTGTGTGTGTGTGTGTGTGTGTGTGTGTGCTGCAGCAGTATTCAACCTAATACTGAGGCACATTGTCTGGCATTCACAGCAGCACAGCACATTTTACCCTCCTTACTCGTTCCTCTGCCCACACACTGGAGGAGAGGAATCTGTGCTGTTTACTCATGCTGTCCAGTTTCAGCGACCCTCTGGGAAGTGATCCGACCATGAGATGACCTACCGGAGCTAGCAGGTGATTCTACTGGCCTGACATTGTAATCACAGAAAACCAAACAACTATGAGACAACAGGAACACAAAACTGTCTGGGTTAAAAGATTTTTTTTCTTCTCTCTTTTGTTTAGGTGCTCAGTTGGGGTCTGTAATTTTCCTGTCATCTGTCTGTTGGAGTTTTATAAATCAGCAGTGAACTGTGAATAGTTTCAACACAGGGCTGGAGCCAATGCTTGTTTGTTTGATCAGACCAGGGAAATTAGAAATCCTCACAATTTAGAGGTGGAAATTACAGAATGCTTGAAAAAGGACAATTGTTAATAAAAATATCTTGGGTATTTGTTCTCTTTCCCCTGTGCACATTTGATGATTTTAATTAGCAATTACAAGTGTTAGGACATGAAAAAAGAGGTTGACAAAAAATATCTTCTGTAACTCTTTTTGCTCACCACATTAAAATTTAAAAACTGTGGCCCGTACGGGGATCGAACCCGCGACCTTGGCGTTATTAGCACCACGCTCTAACCAACTGAGCTAACCGGCCCACATGTAGAGCTTGTTCAACCATGCTTCTTGTGCATAAGTAGAGAGAAATGTGTTTGACGTATATAAAAGACAAAGTTTTGTTGACTTTACTTTCAGGAGGTGGGGGAGGGAAGTCTTCCATGTCCATGCTCGTTGCTCTTCTCCTGCACAAGCTCTTCAGACAGCAGCATGCAGAGGATTAACTATGCCGACACACATTCCTAAAGGAAAAGGACAAATGTCATAAAAAAGCAAAATGGCCAGGTTGATACTAAAGTCATTTGAAATTAATTGACACAAAGAAGAATGTTTCTATACATCACGAGTTAGGCAGGTCTGGCTTGGCATATACAAGCCACTCAGTAAACAAAAGCCCAACAACACTTGTTATTCCATGTCACTTAATCAAAGCAGCACACAGCAGAGGAGCATGGCTGTGAGGTCACGGTCTGGTACCTTTTGTGTCAACAACAGAATCTGAACCACGGCTAATTCAGACAAATAATAGAGTGAATGAAAACAAAAGAAGCTCTCTTAGTGCTCCTAGGGGCTGTTGGCATGAGCACGTGTTTAAGTGTACACAGCATTCTCATATGCTAATTGTGGGAGTATGTCATGTCATGGGTATAAACAGGCTTTCCTACCATTGTAATGGATAGATTATACCCTGTGGATTGACCATTATGAAAACAAGGAATGGGGGTTGTGTAGCTGAAACAACATTTATTCAAAGCAGGTTCACGTTTACATTTTAACTTTTGTGATTACCACAATAAGCGTGCATCCCTTCTTTAGTCAGATTAACTTTGGTCTCAAATTTACTCGAGGTCTTAAATCTATTACTGTCTCACAAGTAATTAAACTTGCCGAGTTTTATACACTTTAAGATGCAACATCAGATACAGTGAAGTGATTAGACAACTAAAGTTTAACTAAAGTAAACTCAGTGAAAGGCAACCACTGCTTTTATGGTAATGCTCTAGGAGCATCTTTGTTCAAGTCCAGGAAAAATCAGTTCTCATGTTTGACTGGTACTCTTATCCTGCAGGCTGCAAAAAAATGTTGATGTAAACCAAAACCCAAGCATGTTATCAAGCTATCATGGTGGTAGAGTTTCCCAGATGGCAATAATCTACCAACAGAGTTGACTCTTGGCTTACTGACTAAAGACAGTCCTTTAAGATAGGTATGAGTATTTAGGGTGCAGGGGTCTGTGTGACATTTTGACTTAATAGCAACCACACATTTAGGCCCAGGGAAATGTTATTAGCATGCTGAGGCACGGGAAACCTTTGTACCTGCATGGGCATGACAGACATTGCATTCCTCAGCAACACGGTCTTTGTTTGCTGATGTACAATTTGTATCCAGAGGTGACAGTTTCTGTCAAATGTCTCCTTGAGAAAAAAGTTGTGCTATTTCCAGACTTCTCCAGCTTGCTAATATCCACAAGAATAGATGACAGAGTCATGACATCATGCTGTAGCATAAAGCGGGCCATTGTTGTGGTATGCATGCCCCATATTCTACCCATGCAATCTGCATAGTTCAATACAAGTAACAACATCAGTTCTACTTCTGACTAAGACACATCTACACCACAGCAGTGCAGCAAACAAGAAAGATAACTCATTCTAAGTCTGAAAGCTTGTTTTGTCTACAAATAATGTGAAATCCTCTGCCTCTTTGTCCTCCGCCTTATTCACGGGGCACAAGGCCAGAACAGAGGATGTGAATATACAGGGCCAGTGTGTACTGAATACAGTGCGGCTGACAGATAATTCAAGTGCTAACAGAAACAGGTAGAGTATACATAGCCTGAGGACATCTTAGCCTTCACAATAGAGAGGAATCCAAAGAGACAGACAGGAGCAGCTACTGTGTCATATAGTACAACTGACTATAAAAAGCCATCTTTAGGATATATGCTGCACAGCCTCAGAAAAGTGATATATGAGTAAGAAACAGGTAGCTACATGACACACAACTGGGCTGGCACATGTTGGAGTGAGAACTAACAGTCCAGCCCTGACAGGAGCTTCAAAGACTGACTCAACTTTCCAATGCATTGTTTGAGGTTTAGGACAGCAGGAAAAGGAAGGACGGGAGAGGAAAACAAAGGACGTTGGTTAAAAACATCTGTTTTTTTAACTGATTTATTTTCTTATACTCTTGTTCGTTTGAATATGTATTGAGCCAGCATAATGATCTTCACTGTTGGCTAGAACTGGCTCAGCATTTGAGTGTCATATTGCACATGAAGTATGAGATGCAAAGACAGACTTTCTGACTGTGGCTTTGAAATCAGGATGCAGATTTTTCCATTCATCTTCTCTCCTATAATTACTCAGATTTCCATCTTTTTTCTTGCTTTTGGAAGAAAAGTAAATGCACCTTTCCACAAATGAGATCTTGCATGTATGTGGTATGGTGTAATTTCAAAGGTGGTGTGCACAAGACAAGCACCTGTCTCACTCTGTGAAGATGACCAACTCAACAAAAGCACTCCTTACATCTGCAGCTTCTTTCACCAGCCTATCTATGATGCAGCATTGTAAGCTGGAACACATTTAAACTGTGCAGCTAAAGCGGTCAGTAAATAAGTGTAGTTTACAAGCCATTACTGAGAGGGCGAAAATATTCACCATAATTAATTCATAGTCACTCTGCTAATCTGCTTAGTGTTAAATTAAAAGGTACTGTGTTGCAGTCTAATCTGAGAGCAATGATTGAGGACAGAGCGGAAGACAACAGAAAGGTAAAATCATCGCCATGGTTGATGACAGACTAAGCTGAGCATGTCATTACATGCTGGGAAGGCTGAGCTGTGCTCTGCACACAGGAAAACAGTCATCTGGCTTCGCTGGTGTAATGCAGACAATTTGCTCACCTGTGTATTCCTAATAACGTACGGATGTTAAACAACAGACAATACGTGTGTAGACATACACATTGTCAACACAATGCCTAGTGTGGAGGATAAACTCCAACCTATGTTTAGGTGTAAAAGAAAATATTCTACAGCCGTCTAAGGACAGGGTGGCACCCAAAAGGTTGCAACAATTTCCAGATATTGTCATTTCACAATGAGATTTTAAGGGATTATTATAGTTTCTCTCCTTTGTATGACTCAAACTTTTTAAATTAAGGATGGGCAGAGATATCCTGTTATCCTGTAACAAGTTTCTCTGATGTATTTATGCCTAAATAACAGATTCCTTGTAATTTCTTTACTTCCCACCCTGGATTTAAAAAAAAAAAACTTTCCTGATCTCACCAAAATCTCTTACCTTTCTCTTAGAGCAACCAGAGATCTGTCAAAAATTAATTGTGTGTTATGCTGAGAGCGATTCTACACAACAAGCGCCCTGGCTTAGTAAGAGGCTTTTGTCGCACACTTACTGACAAGTGGCATTCCACACACAAGCTGAAAGTCATAAACAAAAGCCTGGAGAAGAGGGTGGAGAGAGAGAGGGGGGGGAGACTTGTAGTGTGCTTTGAGTGTCTGTCTTTAGCTTTGCAGCTATTTAGATGGCTGTTTTATTGGGCAGTATGTCCTTCTGCCAGGATTACAGTAATCAGGCCTCGCCTGAAAAAAGAAGATCCCAGGCCTACAAAGAGTGGAGGAACAGGCTTAACAAAGTAGTGTAATGTATTTTTGGGGAGGTTGAGGGGAGGACAGAGCAGTGCCCTGCAGCATATTAAAAAGGAGAAGAGGTGCCTCTCTCTACAATTGCTTGCACTGTATTAGGATTCTCGACTATTTATAAACCACTGCGCTAAAAAGACCTGTGGCCCATACAGGATTCAAAACCCCATCCTTGGCATTACCGACAACACACTGTTAACAGCTGAGTTCCTTGTATTGCAAACAGCAGGGTGACAAAGTGATGTGCATCCATTGGTTGTTTATTTTGTCAGGTAGCACAGCCTGTTGCCTAAATCTCAACTCAAAAGCACTGAGGCTCATACAGGATCAGCCTTGTAACTATCACAGCACACAGTATCTGGGCCAACCAGCCTTGACAACAAATCACACTTCACCACCCACCCTGACCTCAAATTGGGTGGGGAAGCTTACAAACAGGCACAGCATAGCTGACTTTCAGAAGTGAGAATTTTGACTGCTGGCAAGTTAAAACTTTAGACTGGATCAATAAAGGACAGCATGGAAGCCCATTCATAGACACAAATATCATTATAAATCACAGCTAAAGCAATCAATCTTCCTCACCATTACAACTGTTTTGGTTCATGTAGCAACAAAAGTCTTCTCATGCATAGCTCAGTGTTTACACGTCCCCACAATCCCACACTCAGTGTAATATAATAGAAACATTGTGACAGAAGATGAGTATAGTATTCTCCATCAGCTACCAGTTATAATTACCTAATAGCTATGGATTGTAGGGAATACACACAGATAATCAGGTCCATGGGGCTGCAGGATTTCTATCTGATTTAGATGTGATCTATTGGACACGTCAGGGGGCATCTGGGTACAGCTACAAGCACTAAAGCCATGTTTCTATACTGAATGCAGTCGATGCTAAGCTACCACAGTGACTCATTACTACATGGTGTTATGCATTACATTACAGCATAATCATTATGATGTATCACACATTATAATGCCAGGTTATACCTGTACTACTATAAGTGCAGTGTTTTTACAGACATTTTTTATGTTTTTATACACTAGCCCTAACTTTGAGGCAGAGTCTGTTCCTCATAAAAGAGGCAATATACTAACATGGCCCTCCCAGCCTGAGAATCATTGGACAAATGATAGGCTAGAGCTGCATAATATTTCAAACGTGGTGTCCATTTGAAAACAGAGGCAGCGCAGTCTTGGCTGTCACCCCTAACTGGTCTCCACCCACCCAGTGAGCCACACCAAAGCTCCGAGAACCCAACATGTCACTAGAAGAACACTATTTAGTGTGTGGTGAGCAGTGGATAAGCGGCCGTTTCAAAGGGCCTTTGTTGACAGGCTGGATTTAAGCTCTGAAGGAATTTTAATATGAATAGAGCAACTCAATCAGATTACAATAAATGACCACAGGAAACTGCAAACCTCTTGATCATCACAGTACTGGTCTTTGCACTGACTTCAAAAGGGTGGAGACAGTTTCTGAAGCCAAGATTGCCGTTGACCCCTAGCTTTACTCATCCTTATATTGAATTGAATTGCTAAGAATGTGGGTGCTAGCATCGGCCTCTGAATAAAAGGATCAGGCATTGTGGTGATTGTGTGATCTATGATGACCTCCACATACCATTTAAATGTGATGTTCTCGGGTCAATTGTGGGTCTAAATTTACACATGTTCACAGCTGCTAAACAAATGCTGGTATGTGATTTCTCACATCCACCTGCAGAGGAGAAGTGGTTTTTCTTTCCCAGCTGTTGCTGAACTATGTTGCTAATCCATGTCTTATCTGAGCGGATCAGTGGCCGGGTGGTGGGTGGACAGTGACTCCATAACTGTCTTTCTAAAAATGAATGGTATGCTCCTCTGCTCAAACTCTGTGTACTCTGGCACCCCAAGCTTAGTCACTGGTAAACAAGACAGCATTTCCATGAGCCACTGCTGGCAAAGGAGACTTATTGCCTGGTGACAACTACTTTAGAAATGAGGAATTCCTGGTATTTTCTCCAGTGAAAGTTTTGGTATACCAAATGTTTTCATGTTGATGATAACATGCTAAAGTACTGCCTCACCTACATAGACATGTACATAACACATATAGAAAACAGGGGCACACATAAAGAATTCTGTGTCTACATGATGTATACCAGTGCTTACATTAAGCAGTGAATTAGAGCAAGGAAAAAATGATCTATGCTCCCAGGACAGCCTTCTCTAAGTGTTGTTACAGTGGGGGAAGGTATTAAGCATCTGTATTTGCAGCCGGGCCACCCTGGTTATTTGCTAAGCAAATTACCAGTGGAGACTTTTGTGTACATGCATGTGTGTGTGACCCCCTAAATGTCCCGACTCACCCTTGTGTTGGCTAAGTGAACTGGACATGCATGACACTAGACAATACAAACGAAGATCAAAGCACTCTTTGTATTTAGACCGACTTTGGGAGACTTAGCAGAACTCCACAGTTTCCTTGAGGCAGTTGCCCTTTAGCTGTGCAGAAAGACAACTACTGCGGGAAACTGTGTAATTAAATCATGGTTTTAATACCTGTTTAGACTGATCTTCCAGCTGACTGAAGCTGTACAGTGCTTTCACTGAGGAATGCTATGCATGACTACTTGAATTTGTAGTTGACTGCTGCAGTTCAGGAGGACTTTCTCAACTACTAACGACTTTGGGCAAGTGTCAAGCCCACAGGAATTTAAATATTTGATATGACTATGTTTTGTATCAGTGAAACGCTGATTATATTCACGATTGGGAACTCTACATGCTGCTTAATCAGTTGTAAAACAGCAAAAGGCTATCTTGTACTTGCACTACCATCCTTGAAAAGAGGCACTGAGTTCAGAAAGTGATGAAGTGCTCAACACCGAGGCATCTATCTAAACGTTACATGGCAAGCAAACATGACAAGTAAAAGCCTGAAGAAATATGTCTGTATTCCGTCCAGTTAGTATGTTAAACGCAGAAAAGTGTAACTGAGACACCACACGTTCTCATTTCGAGATTTAGACGCACGAATTCACATAAATGCGTAGAAAGAGTAGTGACTGAGTTATAGCAGGTTGCTGACAGTGTTGGCAACTTCACAAGGTTAGCTAAGGCGCCACGTTAAAGCCATCTCCCAATACACTGTAATATAACACAAAAACACACTGAAGTCACAATTAAACACAAACCAAATATTCTACACGTTTTCATTTCAAATATTCAGCTACTGTTGCTGCTCACCCGAACTAACAGTTAGCAAAACAAATATGTTAGACATATTTTAAACTTTGTCAAAAACTTAGAAAAATGTCCTCAACTTACCATGTTCGGACTTTTTCCCACATGAATTAGCTTTATCCCTTCGCAGTAACGCTGTTCCAGTGTTAAACGTGACACATTTCTAACTTCAACACAACTTAAAACACATCAAAACACATCCAGTTTTCGCCCTTCTTTTAACTTCACTCTCTTCGATGCAAACTGACTCCATCCATGGAAAGATTTTTACCTCCTCTCAGAAGCTGATTGGCCAGAGGGCGGACCAGGGCGAGCTGTGATTGGCCGCAGGGTATGTCAATCAAACTTCCACCGTCTTCTCCGGTAGGATGGCTCGTTCCAGCAGACTGATCACGTGACGTGTGAGGTGGCTCCCTTTGGAACAGCTGTCCGCAGATGATGTTGGACTGAAGTCTTGCATTTTATCCCTCATGATTTGAATGTAAAACTCTGGATAACTCAGATTCTAGGAAATGAGAGATTCCTTTTATCACAATTTCTTCAAATGGTGTTAATGAACAGGCTAAACAGGTAACTTTTTGCTTTTCTAGGTTTGTTTTCAAGCAAAAAGAGGGTACACTGCAGCAAAAACACACGTGTAGTTCAAATAACTCCCTCAGGCTGATTTGTAGTTTTTGAACACACTTAAGGACTTTAAACTTTTCAAACAGATTACAAATTAACAGGTCCCATTAAATAAAATAAAAACTTTAAAGAGGAAAAATGTATTGAATTCATGTCTGTGATGGTCATGCAAACATACTGGGGAGATATATTGAAGAGATAATTATTCCTATTCTGCCACCTACAGGCAGAGGCTGTGCTGCATAGCCTTAAATTTGAACTTTGAGCAAAACCAAGGCACACAACATGAGATAAATTATTTTATTTTGTAAATCAAAGTAACTCTGATGAATGCATTTTTCTATACACACATGATATTGCATTGCTTGGTATGTGTCATCGAACTTACAGTGGATCTTCCGCCCATCCCATTATTTATTGCTGTGCTGTCATTACACATGAAATGCAAAGAATAAGGAATCCAACATTATATGATCTCAATATTTTGTCAGTAAACATTTCAGTGACATCAAATATGAAGTTTGATGACAAAATTAATTATTTGTATTTAATACTGTTGTGAAAAAAACTTCCCATGTTAAAAATATATTTCCACTCATTGAAGTTGTAAAATGCATCTATTTGACTGAACAAAGTGTAGCCTCAACTCATTATGGAACCTTTCCCACATGATAATGTTGATGGGTAAAATGCAGCCCAGTTCTTCATACATTAGCTGTTGTTTGAGCAAAGTTATACAGATAATGCAAAAATCTTATGAGGCACACCAGGCTGTAAAGAAGTCCAGCACGGGCTTCAACTGTTCAATAACTGCTGTGGCTGACTCTGTTGTTTGCTGGTTCAAGTTAAAGGTGTTATTTTGCATCCCCACATGCAAAATTTGTACATAAATTAACACTGATGGTGAATGAAATTAAATATATAAAAATCCAAAAATTATTAACAATTAACGAAATACGGTAGCAATGCTGTTAAAGCCAAAACACTGAGAAATGTGAGAAATTGTAAAGAATCTGAACGTTTGCAGTTGGGACAAACAAAACACTTCCTGTGCCAGATAAATGACAATACACAAACCAAACACAACAAGCCAGAATTTCCAGCACAATGACACCATTGTGTGAAAAAACACACAAAAGAAAAAAAGAAAAAACTCTTTGCAAATTTTGGATATGGCATACGTACAACAAACACCTACTTTAGTAAAACTCCTCCAGTTTAAACTACCTTGTTTTATATTAAAATACTCCTAGGTCAAAAAAGTAACTCGGTTATTCTGTGTCAACACTACTTCAGTTTGGTCACAATACATCTTCATTTTGAACAATAAAGCCTTTGTGAAGTGAACCATTCCTGAGCTTTCTGCATTCAAGAAAAAAAAAAATCTGTCGTGGCCATGATAAATGTTCCTTTCTTTGCTGAAAGTGGATTCACAGTCTAAAAACACCAACGTGACTCATGAATGAACAGATCTGTCCACTTAGTATCTAATAGATTCAATGACTAACCTATAGAGGCTCATTATTTAAACTTAACCCAATTGTACAGTCTATCCTGGCCAATCAGTGCTGAATAACCGTGTCTGTTATAAAAGCACCAGTGGAGCTGTGTGCGATACAGGCCACATTCTTGATGTGACTTCACTACTCGTTTGATGAGCATTGACAAAGCAAACTATCTCTCCTGTCTCTCACATATCATATTACCAAGCTCAAAACACGTCAACAGACTTGTTCTTTGCTAGACTGATCAACCTTCACATCAATAGCAGCAGACTAGAAGCAACTGTGAGCAGATAGAGAGATACAGTCCTCAAAAATGACAGAATATTAATGTTTAAATACTGTAGATGTACAATATTAAGACTCTTATACTTTTTTGCATTTTGTTATTTGCCTCAATGCTGATTTTTACTCCTACTAAACAAGATTGCTACAGAGTGACTCTTGCAAAAACTGCTCTCATATATCTCATATATCGTGAATAAATAATTAATCACGATTGGTAAAGGAGATATTTCACAACACAGTACCTTGAAGGAGATGCAAACAGACGAGGCAACATTCCACTGACCTTAAAACTTATTTTAAACCTATTAACCTATTAAATGATTTAGATGGGAATAAAAATAAAAGATTATGAAACTCAAAAACATATCAATATGGCAACTTCCTGAAAGTAAAGTCAGATGGAAAAATATCCTGTCTACTATAATTACCCTTTTTTGAACAGGAAAGTCTAATTACAGCACACAGCATGTGTAAAAAAAAAACTAAACTTAAAAAAACCCATCATACCATCATACTAAAAGTCACTTCACACCTCCATTATAAAACAACAAAAATAAAAGCCATTATTCAAATAAAAAATGACAACTCCGACACTCCTCAGCTGGCATGGGGCTTTACAGAAACCTCAGACTGACCCTCCGCGGTGCCATTTCCTGGTCCCAGCTTGTTGCCAAAGTTCCAGTCCACAGGATTCAGCAGCTGCATGGTCTTCTTGTGCGTCCAGATGGGGTTGATGATGAGCGTGAGCAGAGCGAGGCCAGTGAAGAAGACTATGAGTGGAGGCAGGGCCACGTGGGTGCTCATTTCTCCCCAGTGGGTTAAGGTTACCCACCACATGTAATAAGTGAGAACCATGCGGCAGTGGAACATGTGGATCATCACCCACTGGTTGGCTTTCCAGAACAGCGTACGTGCCCAGCCAGCCTGTTGGGAAGGAAGGGAGATGGAAAGAGACAATCATGTTATTTTACAATCACATCACATTCTTATAACTTCTGAGTACTTAAATCAAATCTGTAAGTAGAAGGAACAGAGAAAGTTTAGGTAGTGCCACAAGTTTCTTTCATAGAGCTTCCTCTTTCTAAGAACACTAAACCTTATCTGTCATCACTTAAAAGGTGCACAAGATCTAAGAGGAACTGAAACTTGGTGACACTTCCAGCAATATCCAAAATAGATAGCAAGAGCAAGAAAAGGTCACATGACTGCAAGCGGAGCTTACCAAAGAAAGGTTCAGCAACTACAAATTACTACTTAGACGCAATACACAAAAGAAATTCTATGTAAGGTATGTATGAAGCCCTATAAGGTCCCTACCTTCAGTAACATCCAGGATATACAGGTGAAAGGTGTGCTCATCTCCAGCAGAAGTGTAACCATCGGGAGAAAGTGACCCAGAGAATCCCACACCACCGCCCCTGCATATCCTGAGAGGGCGAAGAAATGGTGTGTCGCCAGTGGGAGGTCGAACGACCAAAATACCACACTGGACGCGTGAAGTGCGACATTCTCAAATGCAAAGAAACCTGTGGCTGTGAGGACATTGAACCATGACCAGTCTTCTTGTCCCTTCACTCTGTCTCTGGCCAACATAGAGTCTTCAGTCAGGGCCCGGAGTCCCGCTACAGTACTCTGGATGCCAAATACTGCCCGAGTGGCTGCGAGGTTCCAGAAAACCTTCTCCTTAGCTAGCAGGGAGTTGTAGGTGCGGCACAGAGCCACAGACAGGAGGTGGGAGAGGAGGAATATCGCTGTATAGAAGGCAAATCCCAGGCCAATTAGCTGGAGGCGATAGTCCCATGAGAAGTACTGTGCACTGGGCTGGAGTAGAGGGCTGGTCTGCTGCTCAGAGGCCATGATGTTTGAGGGAGGATACTGGACCTTAGCTGGGGAGGCTCACCTGAGGGTGGGACTGAGAGCAGCAACTGGTACATGCATTGTTTGGGTGTCACCTGCAAAATAATTGACAGAAAACACATCACCCGCATATATTTGAATTGCTATACACAAATGGTAAGTTTCCCCAGGCTCCATTAAGCTACATGTGTAGCTCTGTAGTTGCTCCATCCACTTTAGTACTGTTCTTTTTATGTTGCCTTTATTTAACTACTACTGGAGTTAGCAACCTGTTATGCAAGACAGACATCGTACGTAAGGTTTCTCAAAGCTATGTAGCTCGTACATTTCCTATAGTGACTCGGTGAAAAAAAGGAACAGCTCGACGGCAAATAAATAGCATCGTTTTGTCAGTCTAAGCCAAACTTTTATTACCGAGTCCCTAAAAAACATGATGACTTAGAGTCAATTTTCAGCCTCAACTACACAAAAAAGAACCGAATATCGGCCAGACACACGATAACCACGTATTAAATAGTTTAAAGCAGTTTACTCACCACAAACTGTCGAACTTAACATCCTCGCAGTACATACCGTACAGAGGTGTTTCACTGAACACTGTGTTCACCAGGAAAACTCACATCATACGACTTCAATTTGATCATGTGACACCCACAGCGGAAGTCCCGCCTCCTCTGAACATCCTGACATCCTATTGGTCAACGCTGCTCAGAGACAGAATCCTATTGGCTATCCGTCTATTTACAGCAGAAGTGTTAGATGCTTTGGGGGCTCATGCTTTATGTTTTAACCTGATAATTGCACCATTAATTAATTAATATTTAATTAATATTTTAGGCAAATTGAAGTCATTAAACTTTTTTCTTTTTCTACATTCAACCCATGTTCCTCATTAATATTACTGTGTTTGCAGGGAGGTCAGAGCAGTGGTTTTCAAATTGTGTGCTGGTAAAATTAAAAAGTTCCAAAGGAATCCCCAGATATTCAAGTCAAGTCATGTCAAGTCCCTGTTATTTATGCAGCACATTAAATACACAGCAGT
>OMNN01033215.1:3477-19417 GCA_900302755.1 Chromis chromis | reverse complement strand
CCTTTCCTATACAGATATGAACACATAACCAGTCGGTCTTTGTTTTATACTCATCAGCAGTCCTTTTTATGTTATTTGCATACATGCATTTTACATGTATGTGTATTTATATGTACTTTCTCCGTATTAGGTAAGGCATGTTTCATGAAAAGGCCAATATTAAGTGTCTGCAGCAGTAGGACCTCATTTCTAGGACCCTTGTTTGTTGACAGCGTCACCCACCAAACTGTATGACCACTAAAGTCACACACTTTAGGGGTCATACAGTTCGGTGGTCATAAAGTGTGTGTGACCTGAGATTTAAAAGGTATATTTCTTCCCAAATCCTACTTTTTTCTTACTTTCCAAGCACTCATAGTCTCCACCCAATTAGTACTTCCTAATACTTCCTAATTTGCGAGTAATGTTCCACCCAAAACTGTAGTTCTTTTTTTCACCAGTGTCTGTGAAAAAGGCCCAGCAGAGGTTGTACTTCCTGCGACAGCTCAGGAAGTTTAACCTGCCACAGGAGCTGCTGATCACCTTCTACACCGCCATCATCCAGTCTGTCCTCTACACTTCCATCATCATTGTCTGGTTTGGATCGGCCACCAAACAGGACAGGCACAGCTTGCAAAGGACAATTAGGTCTGCAGAGAGAATAACTGGGGCCGACCTGCCCTCCATCCAGGACCTGTACCTGTCCAGGGTCAGGAAGAGGGCAGGTGACATCGCTGCAGACCCCTCACACACCGCACACAAACTTTTTAAACTACTTCCGTCCGGTAGGCATTACAGAGCACTGTACGCCAAAACCACCAGACACAGAGACAGTTTCTTCCCCCAGGCCGTCACCCTGATGGACTCTCCCTAGTCACAGAGACTCAGGAACCACTGTACAATAACCCACACTTATGCATATGTGCACTACTTGTACCACACTACAATAACCCTGCCACTTTGTACACACACTGTAAATGCTGCTATTCATTGATGTTTATAATTATATTACTCTTATTTTTATTATCTATTATTATTTTTTACCTTAGTTTTAGTACCTAGTTTTTTGTTTTCTGATTTTTGTCCGATAATTTTTTACTGTACATAGAGAGCAAAGATACACCGGAGTCAAATTCCTTGTTGGTGTGTACAAACTTGGCCAATTAAGCTGATTCTGATACTGGTGCTGGAAAAGCTGGCTCCCGTTTGGACAAGTGGTTGACGTGTTATCTGGCCCAGAAAGAAGTTAATAAAAAAAAAAAAAAGGGTGCTACAGCTGCAGTCCTGAAAGTGCCTCCTGAACAGCAGTAGTACTAGTCAATTATAACAGAACATCCCACCTGTAGTTATTTTATATACCTTGACCTTGTGTAAAATGATTACACAAATAAAAAAAAACTAATAGATTGAAAACACATTTAATAACATATTTATAATTTTAAAAAGGAACACAGCATAGAGATTTGTGGATCTGACAAAAAAATGCACTCAGGAGTCATATGGAGTTAAAAGCTCAGTAACAGAAGCAGGTAAGAGCCAACATGAGCCATGAAAGTAATCAATAGAATCTTAAAATAAACTTTACTGGAAGCCGACGGAGAGGAGCCAAAGCGGGAGGTACTATCTTCCCTCTTCTAGGTTATGATCAGTCTAACGGCTCCCTACAAGCAGCTGTACAAGGGGGCTTTGATAGAGACAACAACAAAAAGATGGCGCAGACAGCAGCTCCAAGATTCAAAACATGAAAGGAAGCTAAATTTGGAAAGGCTTTTATATTATTAAAAGAATTAATAAATAAATGCTGGTGAGAAACATTTGCATCTGCTCTGTGGAGGCCAATGAAGGGACACAACCTGCAGTTACAAGTTTCTGCCAGCAGGTGGGAGTCACAACAAATAAATCCAAAATGAATTCATCCCACCTCAAATCAGTGACAGACTGAGCTGCAGGGTGCAGACTGCTTAGGAGGAGTCAGTGTCTAATCAGCTGCTATCTCCTCCACCAGTCAGCTATGGTGCACAACAATAACACACCTCGGATGTGTGTGTGTGTGTGCGTTTGACTGTCTAGACTGGTGTTTACACAGTCAATCATTAAGGGCTATTTTCCATGTGCATTGTGTGTCGATGCTGGTGTATTTTATGTAACACTAGCATCAAAACCATATGCTGTATTTTGCTCTCTGCGAGCGATGACTCACGGAGCCTTTCAAAGTACACTGTTGTGTATCACGAGATGAAAGGAGAACGATTTAGTTAACAAGACTCCTGGAATGAGCCCTCCTCCTTCAATAAAGGCTCAAGCCTCCAGCTTTCTGCTCAGTTACAAGTAAAGGCATCAACATAACAAAAAGATTCTTCACGGACAGTCCTCGTTTGAAGTAGATGAGACCTAAATTGATGGGAAACAAGGACCAAGTAAGAAGCACCATCATGGCTCCTCAGCTTCTGTGTCACACAGGTTTCGCTACAGAGTCTTATTCTGATGACCGGCCTGATTTAAAGCCCCTCTTTGACTGTTGTTCCTCCTCCAATGAGAAGGAGATGGGAGATTAGAGCAGTGGTGGCACGAACTGATCAATAAATCCATAGTTTCACTCTCTTACACACAAGCTCAGGCCAACAGTATGTCTCATAGATGTGACTGGTAGGGAAGGTGAGTGCGCCTGCATTGACATAGCGACAGTGATGCATGGCAGACTGCATGATTCACATACAGAGGCAGCTAAGAGGACACTTAATATTGTATTAAGTGAAGTATTGTGTGTTTCTAGAGTGTCTATAAAAGGTATTTCCTTCTGGGCTCTGACTATGACACTCCAGAACACTCACCTTGATGTCTTTAAGCCATTTCTGTATAGCTCTGGCTCTGTGTTTCTGATAATTGTCTTGCTGGAAAACAAATCTTCCAAGTTGCAGTTCTCTTGCAGACTGCATCAGGTTGTCCTCCAGTATTTCCCTATACTTTGCTGCAAGCCTTTCAGGCCTTGCTGTCGAGAGGCATCCCCACAGCATGATGCTGTCACCGCCATGCCTCACAGTGGGCATATTGTGTTTGTGATGACACTTAATGGAAGTATTTGGATATTTTGCTCAAGTAAAAAATACATAAAGGAAGTATCAACAGTAAAAGTGCTCATTATGTGTTTTATTATCATACACAGTGCCTTCTAGATTTAAGTTAACAACAGAGTGAAACTGATGTTTCTGTTAAGCATTTGAATTTGAGATCAAAACATGAAAATGAGACAAAAATAGAGAGTGACTTTTAATTTTTTTCCCCACGCTATTTATTTGCAATTAGCATGTAAATACATAAAAACATTGATTATCTCATTACATGCAATGTTGGGCTGGAAAAAACCTGGCTCGTTGCTGGTACTTTGACACCTGCAACATTGCAAAGGAAACACCTTGAGGAGCACGACAAAGAGTCCAAGGTGTTGACCCTATCTGATCAAGCATTCATTGGATGCACTGGAACAAGCCCACGGAGGCTAGTGCAGCACCCAAAGGAACCGCTTTCAGAACTACAGGACATCCCCAGAGGTGGTGTGTAAACGGTGCGAAGGTCAGATCTGTTTTGGTGGCACAATGGGGTTCATGTTGTGGTTGACTGGTGTGAATTGAAATGCCTAAAGTAGCAAAAACATCTATTTCACTCTGATGTTAACTTACTTTTTAGAGCACACTGTATCGTCATTTTATAACATGTATCTCAAACTTTGCAAAAAAAAAAAAAAAAAAAAAAAAAGTTTTTTTAATTTTGCTTTTGGAAAGTGGTGAGTGATTAAGTGCATGGATTGAGAACATTCTGCTCCTTCACCTGAATAATCCCCCTTAAACCACATGTAATGATACGGGACACATTCTTAGCAATACTGTAGTGGTAGCAGAGCTCATTTCGCTGGCTGTTAATACCACTAAAGAGTAGTTCAACCTACTGCATAATATTTAATAAGCTGATAATGTGTTTAGGCTAGCAGTTTAGCTTTGCACTTGTATAAATGTGTGGGACTCATTTAAAAGTGGATGGTCAGATTAAAACACCTCAGACTAAATGTTTGCTGGGAAAACAAAGGAACCTACAATTCCTCTTCTGCTGCATGTTTTGGCATCTTTTTGTTCAGGGCATTCTTGTCATGTCTTGTCAATACACATTCAGTAGCTGAAAGGAGGAATACAATTAATAAAGACATTTAAATGAGCCTGCAAGACTATAATGAAAAAAGCACAGCTTTGTATTATTTAAAATGTTTAGTGACAGACCATCTCTCTCAAAATCTTTGATAAAAGCATGTTATACTTAATATTTATCTTGCCAGTGTGTTTGGACATGAATAAAAATAATATTCACACAAAATCGGGGATTAAATTGGGATTTGTGAGGAGGGAAAGCTCTTGTCCATTGAGGTCTGGGCTCACAGATCAGACTGCTGATTGTAGAAACAGGGACTATTTTTCCAGCAGAAAGTAGTTCCAGGTAAACACTGTGTTCTGTGCATGTGGTATGTCTACAATAACACTGACTCTGTTTATGGAAAGAAATGCAATTTCTTAAACTAAAACCTTTAACTTAAAGTTGACCTCCATGAAGCATGTAGTCCCAAAGGACAATAATACAACAGCCCAAATATACAGGTCTATTCCCCAAAAGACTACAGTAGCAGACCACTATTTTTAATGCCTATAATTCAATGGATATTATTATTATCTGCATTAATTCACAGTTCTGGAAAGACTGCCATTCCTGCCATACATAAAATACATATATCTTTGTACTGATCCAACTATCTATTTGTCATTGATTTAAGTGATTAGACAAGTTCCACGCTTGCAGAAATACCACTACAGCTGATATATTTGTATTTAAGCAGCAAAACAAAAAACCGTGTAATGATCCACATTATACCCCTGATAAATGTATTCTACAGAGGAAACTACATTTAGGCTGTTGGTGAAAATAAAGAAGTGTTGGATTCACCCTGAGCATGACTAGTCTGTTCCTGATGATTTTACTGCAGCAACTGTGTTTCTACAGATTCTGTGTAGAACAGTTCAAACCCTGTCTTACAGTTCAACTGTCTGCTGCTGGTCCACCTGTGTAAATTGAGCACTTCTCCTCTCTGACTTTGAAGACGGTATGGATTCTACTGCGGTGTGATGCAGCTGTTTGATAAAGTCAGAGAAGAGAAGGAGATATTTTCGTTTAGCCCAAGTCTGAAAACAGATTTCAAGTTTGTGAGTAAATACTGGGGATGGAACAGAGCTCCAGCAGGGCATAATGTAGATATCAGAGGGTGGAGCTCAGCTCTGGTGGCACAGAATCCAACATGACATAAACTTCAGCTTCTTCATGTTTGGTGATTATTGTCAGTCCTAGAAGCGGTAAACTACTGCCAACAACTGAACTACTGAGGCTCCGGCATCGCAGCTAAGATGTAGAGTCTACATGTTCAAACTGAGCAGTATATTCCTCCAAATTACCTCCATAATAGAAGATTGCCCACTCCACAGTTTGCATCTACTGCTGTATCAGTGAAGCAGTGTTTACTGTATGTAGTGATGCTGCAGTGAGGTGTGCAGGGCAGGGTGGTGGGTAGCACACTAGCAGGGGACAAGACCAGGGCTGAGGTAACTGTAAATAAGGTTTTCCTCTAACCTTAACCAATTGCTTTAGTTATCTAACCTTAACCATATTTTAACAACAGTTGATTTTCTATGAATATAATCTTCTCCTAATCCTAACCAGACCGTGAGCTGTCATGCACAGTTATTGCAGAATGTTATTTTTTTATTCTGGTATTGAACATAGAAAATGTAATTTGGGGTTTTTGCAGAATAATCCAACACTGACATCCCTGTCTGGATGTGCAGTTGGCCTGAGATAAACCTTCTGACATCACCACCAGGGTTATTTTCTCAGACCTGACAAAGCTCCTCCACATCCACTAAAGACCTCCTGCAAATGTTTTTACGGGCTAAAAAATAATCCACACTAGTATAGTAGAAATACAAGGTAGCACAAAATTGAAATATAAAAGTACAGCTTACAATACATCATATACTGAGGAGAGTATTAATGGCTCATGAATACGTTTAGAGGAAGCAGTGTAGGCAACACCATATCTGCCCAGTGTTGATCTGCTGGCCACTGTTGCCTAAAAAACCAACACTGATGTCATTCAAAACTATGTTATAGATCTATACTCAAACACATCTTGGAGCTAGCAAACCTCCTCAAATGTTTCTCCTTAGATAACACCTCTCATGTTGCATGTCAACAATATGCATGACATGCTATTTTGTAGTTTTTATATATTTTATGATGAAATTATCTATCATATTTCTGACCTTAAACATCAAATTACCTTACAAACAGTATTTGGAACACATGAGGAAATGCATGTCTGTCTCTTTTAAAATGACTGACACTGACCTAACGACACTTTAAATGAGTACTCATGGTGAACACAAACTCATCTATTAAAACTGCATATGTGAAACTGGGTACTTTTTTTTTTTTTTAAGCAGTAGTTCAACAGAAAGAGAAAACAATGATGTGAGTCCATCCATCCATTATCTATACACCGCTTAATCCTCTGTAGGGTCGCAGGGGGGCTGGAGTCTATCCCCGCCAACTCGGGCGAAAGCAGGGGACACCCTGGACAGGTCACCAGTCTATCACAGGGCTACACATAGAGACAGACAACCAAACACACTCTCATTCACACCTACGGACAATCAATTAACCAGTGTTTTTGGACTGTGGGAGAAAGCCGGAGTACCCGGTGAAAACCCACGCTGCACAGGGAGAACATGCAAACTCCACGCAGAAAGATCCCCGGCGTCCTAACCGGGAAGCGAACCGGGGATCTTCTAGCTGTGAGGTGACGGTGCGAACAACCGAGCTACCGTGCAGCCTGATGTGAAGTCATGAGGAAAAAATGATTGACAGAGTTATGAAAAACTGGAATGACAAAATAAAGCACCCGTGACCTGTGACTGTCTAATTAAATGCAAGACATTTTTATTTAGCCAGCAATGACTCATATTTTCATTTCATACTCCGCCTTTTTTTTCAGAATTCAAATTTCCCAAACCGCATTAAAATGGAATCACAAGAAATAGAAGTGCGACAGGGAATATGGAGGATGGATGTACTTTTGTTAGAGGACTCAGAAAGGCTTCCTTTACTCTGCACAGACGAGGGGCTCAGCAGGAGCACAAAGGTTTGGCAGGTTACAGCTCAATGTACTGCAGACAGTAATGGACTTCATGCCTCAATGTGTTTGACAAGTCAGAGTGCTTTCAGATATACAACCAGCCTCTGGAACAAACCGGCACACAGTCCAGGTGTGTGTGAATGTGTCTACATACACACACGTACTGTACATGAGAGGCTGTGCAACACCTACTTAGGCCGCAGGTGTTCTCGTCACATCAGAGATGGCAGCGTGTCCTCTGTTAGACAGCCTGTGGTCCTCACAGCTGTCAGATTATTTGCTATCTGTGAGACACTGAGCTCTTTACATCTGTCTCACCGAAGACCATCCTGTCCAGCAGCATCTGTCTTACAGTGCCAGCAGTCTAAACATGGATTTCTCATGAATTGCCCAGAATAATTCCCTGGTCTTCAGCTCACTGTATATAACTGTCAGTCATGACTACATCAGCAGATAGCAGACCCTATATAGCTTATAGAGCTTCTCATCTCTGAGCCTTTGTACTGTGATGGATATCCATATGTGTATTTACTGAATCAATCTCACCTTGACCTGCCTGAGCGGAGATTCACATCTCCATGGTGCTGAGTTTGCCTGACTGCAGCACACAGTGAAGCTTGTTAACTAACTTGTCAAGCATTAGAAGGCATACAAATAAATCAAAGAGCTACTGGACTTCACTATCAGAAACTATGTGTTGTTGTGGTTCTGTTTGTTCCCTTTAATGCCTCTGCTAATGATACTTACTGAGTTTCGGTCCTCTCTCTTCATGTTTTTTTTTTTCTATCTTTCCTTTAGGCATAGGCTAAATATTGATCATGCTTTTGCTATTGTTACTGCAAAGCCAAATGTGTGCAGATCTTACTGCTGACACACCCTTACATCCTGTTTGGTCTTTAGATTATCCGTGACTTATATGACGTACATGTGATTCTGATACTTTCGATTTTAAAATTGCAACATAAATGAAGTCTGTGTGACTTAATGGAAAACTAAGTGAAATGACTAAACTGGTTATTGATCAGGGTCCACAGGTCATGCGTCTGGGTTGCTACAGCTCTGCACTAACTGCCAAATGAAAATGCCATAATCAATAGTAGCACTGTTGCTGCTGCCCTCACTGAGGCTGACCCACTGTTCACAGGTCAAGCTTGCTTTTAAACCATGCCTTTAAGCTAAATGCTGCCAATTTTAACTAACAGAGAAAGTATTTAGGTAAACTGCCAGCTCGCCCACATCCCACAACGAGTATCTTTTACTATCTATTACTAAGAGTTTGATTTTCTGAGATACACTTGAGTGTTTTCTAATGTATATTCACATTTAAAGTTTGTTTCTACTTTATAGCTTTATTGTTTAAAAGTTACTGATTTTAGAGCTGCAACAAATGTTTGTTCATTAATTGATTATCTATATATTATATCTACATTTGCCTTCATAAGCCCAGCACTAAATCTTGTTTTATTGCATACTCCGCCTTGTTTATCAGAATTTGAATTGAATTCTTCAAACCACAAGAAATAGAACTGTGACAGGGATTATGGTGGGTGGATGTACTTTTGAAGAAAAAGGCTTCCTTTACTCTGCACAGACGAGGGGCTCAGCAGGAGCACAAAGGTTTGGCAGGTTACAGCTCAATGTGCTGCAGACAGTAATGGACGTCATGCTTCAGTGTGTCCCTAATAAGCCAAGAATTATTTCTCAGTAAAATAATGAAAGCAAATGCTGTAAAAAAAAAAAAAAAAAAAGTCCACAAAAATCAGACATTTGGTTCAAAATTCAAAGATGTTGTCTTCAAAAATGATATATCAAACATTCGAGATAATAGTAGGCTGTAGACTAACTTTTGCACAGTATTTGCACTGTGGTTGTTAACAGGAAGTATGGTGCAGATATCATGAGGATGATCTGGGACTTAAAGGGAGTAAATGGTTGCTCTTCTTTGGCTATATTATATGCAATGTTAAATTTAATTCTCATTCCTGACTCACTGCTTCAGTTTGCTGCTGCCCGACGCTGAAAGCAGGGAGGCTGCTTTGCCAACCACGCACCTGTCACGGCACTGGACAGGTTTCTTGGAGACATGGTGCTTTTTTAATGTTTCAATTCGAAATGTTAACGCTCCGACAGCAGAGACTCTATTCCCAGCCAGGCTTTGCCCGATTTATCTGCAATAAAAGCAATGCATAGTACTGGCTGTTTTATAATGTCTCAGTGTTTCTTACAGGCTGACAATCTACATGTGGTGGTGGTGGGTGGTATGGTGTGACCGATGAGCATGCAGAGACTCATGCAGTTTAGAGAGGGGGAGTGTAAGCTACAATTTACAGATGTACCCTAAACACCACACCAAAGACTCTTGGTAGACGCTACAATTCATTGACGTTCCCTAAGCGCCTCATCAGTAGATAATACTCAGGAACTGTGCACAGAGAAGCCTCCAGTCCCCACTCAGGTACTGCAGCACAGCAGCTCAGGCAGGAGTGTGACCAAAAATACAAATACAAAAACAGTGAAATAAGTCATCAAATAAGAACATCAGATCTACCTCAGCTGAAACGAAGTGATTTTATCTTCCTGGGCATGTTGCTCAGAGACACACACAGCTTAATGTCAGATGCAACAGGACAACCAATAAATATGTTAAGCTGCATTCCACCATTTTGGTTCTATGTCCAGACAAACTTGTGGTTCTGTAGATTATCAGGTGTGACAGCCAGCTAATATCTGATGTTTTGCTGGATTAAAGAAAAGCATCTTGTAACTGTGAGTCTTTGTACTGTAATTCTGCAACTACTGTTGTCCTGTGTAGATGCAACACATACTGTACTGCATGTGTGCCTGTACTAAAATAGAGATCCTTTTCTTTTTCTTCAATATTTGGTGTTTCTTGAAGGTTTTCTGTTTTCAAACCAGGGTCTAAGAGCAGAGGCACAGAGGAAAATCCTTTGAGTCAAATTTAAGACACGAGTTGTGACTTTTCAGAAAAAAAAGTTGAGTTATGGAGTGTAGACAGTTTTCATTGGGATCTCCTACCTGAACACTTGGATGACAAACGTTAACATTGAGGTTTGACTTGAAAAAACAGGGCATGGTCTTGAGAAGGGATCGACTGCTTCTGAGTTCTTCATAGGTGTCTTGTAGACAGATTAGCACGACAACTTAAATTCCATTCAGATCTACTATTGGACTGGTGATTGAAGTCCTAACAGTGGACATTAGCATAAAAACTGTATAAAATACAACTCAAACTCTTTCTATGGTTAAAGTCATTAAAAGTAAAGTGTGGATACTTTTTGGAGAACTTGTTACAGTTCTTCTGTGGATTCAATCAGTCTCAGTGTCTTCTGTCTCTTCATGTAAGCCAAGAATGACTCCACGGTGTTAAGATCAGGACTTTTTGGGGTTTGAACCTCCTTGATTTTCTTGTCTCTGAAGACAGTTCTTTATGACTCTGGCTCTTCAGTATATTTGAGCTCGTTGTCAGGATGCAGGATGAATTTGGGACAATTCAATGTCTCCCTGATGGTACTGCATAATACATAAAGATCTATACATCTAAAATGCCTAACACTTTTGGTATTGTGTGTTTCTAGAGTGTCTATAAAAGGTATTTCCTTCTGGGCTCTGACTATGACACTCCAGAACATTCACCTTGATGTCTTTAAGCCATTTCTGTGTAGCTCTGGCTCTGTGTTTCTGATAAATGTCTTGCTGGAAAACAAATCTTTTTCGAAGTTGCAGTTCTCTTGCAGACTGCATCAGGTTGTCCTCCAGTATTTCCCTATACTTTGCTGCAATCAATTTTACAAGCCTTTCAGGTCTTGCTGTCGAGGGGCATCCAAGCATCATGATGCTGCCACCGCCATGCCTCACAGTGGGCATACTGTGTTTGTGATGATGCACAGTGTTTGGTGTCTGCCAAGCATAGTGTCTAGTCTGATCGCAAAAAACAACAACTAAGTTTCGGCCTCATCAGACCAGTACTCTAGACCAGAACTCTAGCCAGTCAATAGTGGCTTTATCTTTGCCATTCTCCAATAAAGCTTTGACTGGTGAAGAACAGGCAACAGTTCTTGCACAGTCTCTTCAATCTAAGCCGCTGAAGCTTGTAACTCCTTAAGAAAAATATGGATGTCTAGGTGGCCTTCTTTACTCATCTCTTTCAAACGTCACCCAGTTTTGAAGGACTGCCTGCTTAAGGCAGAATTATGCTGTGCTATATTCCTTACATTTCTTAATGATGGATTTAAAGGTATTCGGAAAAAAATATTCGGTGACTTGAAAATTTTCTTGTATCCATCCCCTGACTTTTCAATAACCTTTTCCACAGAGTGTCCTTTTGTCTTCATGATGTAATTGTACCCATGAGTACGGATTCAGCAATGAGTGGACCTTCCTGATACAGGTGTCTTTGTACTACCACTTGAGATACTTGCTTTGCACTCATAAGACCTCCACTAATTGTGTGACTTCTAGCACCAACTGGCTGTGTTAAATTAGGTGGCTCACTTTGAAGGTGGTGAATACTTATGCAGTCAGTTATTTTACATTCTTAATTGGCACTGCTTTGTAGAAATCTGTTGTCACTTTGACAGGAAAGAGTCATTTTTTGGGGGTAAATTCTTGCCAAAAAGGCCAAATTAAACTGATAATGATTCAATGTTGAAAAGCAACAAAACTGGAAAACTTCCAAGGGGGGCAAATACTTTTCATAGGCTCTGTATTTGGTGAACTGACCCTTCAACTGAGCTACTCATGCTCAGTACTGTCTTTATGATTTATGTCATACTGGAGAACTAAATAGCCTCCCCTCTTCTCCGCTGACCCTCCTGTCTATTTCTGATGACTATCCATTACCCCACATATCATCTTCTTATCCCATCTGGGCTTCTGTCTCCATCAGGCAAAAAATATTAATCATACACTGGCCCTTGATGGTGGTGGTGCTAATTCGGGCCCCGAACTGAGACTATGATCCTGACAGAGATTTAGTATGCAGAATTAATGTGCTGCTCTGCTGCTGAGACAGTAAGGTGGAGACCTGCTGTTTGGAGACTAAAACAGGCTTCCTCTGTCATTTTTCCTCCATCACTCTCCATCTCCCTTTTACCTTCACTTTCCCAGCAGTTGAGCTAGTCACCAAATACATCTCTGATTAAGACATTTGCTGGCAGCAACACCACTGAGGAATTGCCTTGTCAAACCTGAGGGTGACAGACGCAAAGCTCTAGGTGTTCATAGGTGACAGATTGGAAACATCCTGAGCAGAAACGATGTTAGAGGCTTAACGTGCAGTGTTTTGTAGATAATTAGCTGCACAGCAGGAACACTGCCCAATTCACTGCACCTCGACTTCACAGCATGTGCCCCTCCGCCAAGAGTCAAGTGAAGCAGAGTGGCATCTCTTCCACTTGTTTTCCAGAGGATAAACCAGACGAAGTTCATAAAATTGACAGAATTGGACACAGGCTGATGTGGTATCAACTTCTCAAACACAAGGTAGCCCTGTACTAAAACATACCCTCCTGTATTGTTGATTATTTTACTCTAAATAAGACCATACTTCACAAAATAAACATAATGCTGTATTAAAAAAAAACACAGGATAAAGTGACTAAGACCATAAAGCCATAAGGAAAATGTTTACTGAGGTAACAAATCAATACTGGTAGGTTCATTTTCTCATAACTTCTAAACATTTGGACTAGTATTTGCAAAGGGAGAACTCGGCTGTTAGAAAGAATGCAGATTTAAGACACACTGAAAGTCAACAATACAGGTCCAACTTTTATAGTTTATGTTTTTATCAAATTTATAAAAATTTTCCACATGCAGTTCTGAATATTTCACTAAATGTTGATAATATCAACATAATGCCTTGATACTGAGGGACAATTAACTAAGACCTTGCAAACACATTTTGCTAACTCATCTTAAAAATTTTCTCAAAATCGATTTTTGAGAACAGACATACTCCTTTTCCACCAAGAACAACCAGGTGCAAGTTCGGTGCTGGTGCTTAGTTGGTTCAAATCTCATTCCTCCTAAGAACCTGTTTGCTTTTCCATTGGCAAGGAGTCAAGTTTGAGCCACGCCATTGCGTCACTGTAAAACGACAACACTTGCATCGATTACATAGCAGTTAAACAAACACAATAAGTTGATGACAATATCTATCTTTATCTTTATAGATGGTCTTAAGGCTGATTGGGAGGCGGAGGTTGCCTGATGCCTGGGCACATCTGCAATTGCTCTACTGGTGGGACACAATTGTACCGGATTTCAGCGCGCAACAGTTTGTGCAAAACTTCCGTGTGTCCTGGGAGTCGATCCAATACATCTGCGATTGGACCAGGGACGTCCTGGTGAAGAAGGACACAAATTACTGCTTGTGTGTCCCTTTCCACCGTTGACCATTGGTCACAATAACCCCGCCCCCAGCCCCTGACGTACTAGGTTCTTAGCCCTGGCCCAGCAAAGAGTTAGTCAGTTTTTAAAACCTGGAGCCGGTGCTTACGCAGGGGAAACACAAAGAACTGGTGCTAAGTCAGGCACTGGCTTCAAACTAGCACTGGAACCAGCTCATTGGAAAAGGGGTAACAGTGAAGTCTATCAACACTAAGGTAAATTGCACAACTCTTTTCCAGTAGCACACATTTCCTAAATGTTTATCCTGGCAAATAGCTAAATGGCTATTTATCATTTAGTTTAATTTACTTTATATCTTGTAAAGTCACATGTGTAATTGAAAGATTTTAAACAACCCTGATATCATCCTGGTGAAGGCAGGAGATGTGAGGAATATAATGTGGTATATTGGGAAAGAGGTGTGTGACTTGTTTAATTTTGATGAGCTTCTCTAAAATTTCAAAAACAATCTGTTCATTTGGCTGACAAGGTAGAATTAAAATTTGCGTGACCCTATTCCATCAGTCAGTGTTTAAATGTGGAAACACCAAAACTGGAGTTACAAGGCTTTCTTGTGACAACGTGAGCTACTGTGTCTGATTTGGTCTCCGCTGGTCTCTTCTTCTTTCTCCATCTGTCTAGAAATGTGTTGGCAAGAGCGCCAACACCAAACACTGGGGAGCAGCGCTAAATAATGTGTGATGTGATGAGGTAGGACAAAGAAAGTCTGTGAGTTCAAAGGCAACACAAAGTTCAATGTCTTTTTTCTTCCTCTAACACTTTCTTTATCTTCTTCCCTCTGCCATTCACTGTTCAAAGCCTCCCCCCCCACACACCTCCTTTCTCTGACTGGACCTGCTATCTGCTGAATTAATAGAAAGTGACAGAACAGCAGAGCCTGTAGCAGAGTGTGTAGGTGTGTGCGTATGTGTGTACATCTCTATAAATGTGTGAATGTGAGACTTGGCATGTCACAGGGATATGAGTCACCCCTCTCCCCTCCCTCTCTCTGTCTCCTGTATGCTCATCTGTTTTGATAGGTGGCCTTCACCAATACAGACAGCATACTTAAGTGAAAACCTGGATCTCTGGTTGCCTTTTGTGGTTTGGTTGTGTATTTGTCTTAAAGAGCCCAGGAGTGAACCACAAGGGGCCACACTTGAAACTACCACGGGGGGGACAGATATGAAAGAGAAGCTCCTAGACAGGCGGCAGAGCAAGGAGGAGCACGACACAGTAGGCGACCAATAAGGGATTAAGAGGTAGAAATGACATTAACACACCTATACCGTAGCAATCTAAAAGAAATAAATCTGAATTTGTCACAATATGAATTTAAGTAAAAAGACTAAAAACAAGATAATGATATATGAGCTTGTATTTGTTACCAGCTGTGATAGTGTGTGTCATTATGACAAAATGCAGTCCTGGACAATACTACTGTAATGGTAACTACTACGAAGGTAGTATTAAGTAATTTGGCAGATGTTTATTAGTCGGTCTGTTCAGATTTTGTCAATGCGATGGCGTCACAACTGTGCAACATGTAGTCATGAAACCTTACAGGTATGCAGCTGAGATCAAAATGAAGGTCAAGTTTGAAGATGGGTGTGGTCCGACCCACCCACCCTGCTGACCCACGACTGTGTACCAACCTATAGCACCAACCACATCACAAGTTTGCGGACGACACGACTGTGGTGGGCCTCATCACTAACAATGATGAAGCTAACTACAGGAATGAGACGAGCCAGCTGGTCCATTGGTGTAAAGACAACAATCTCTTCCTCAATGTGGAGAAAACAAAAGAGATTGTTGTTGACTTCAGGAGAGGACACTTGCAGCATCCCCCTCTGACCATCGATGGTGCAGCTGTGGAAAGGGTGAGCAGCACCAAGTTCCTGGGGGTGCACATCTCTGAGGACCTCTCCTGGACCGACAACACCACGTCACTAGCCAAGAAGGCTCAAACACGCCTCTACTTCCTCCGCAAACGGAGGAGAACACTAGTCCCACCCCCATCATGTGCTCCTTCTACCGGGGCACCATTGAGAGCGTCCTCACTGGCTGCATCACTGTGTGGTATGGAGGCTGCACTGCCTCCTGCCGAAAGACCCTGCATCATAAATGTAGCCAGCAAGATCATCAGTGCCCCTCTGCCCTCCCTCACAGATATTTTCAACACCCGCCGAGCCACTCCCTTTTCAGTCTCCTGCCTTCAGGAAAAAGGTACTGGAGCCTCCGGGCCCGCTCCACCAGACTGCTGAACAGCTTCATCCACCAGGCTGTCAGGATGCTGAACTCTGCCCACTACCTCCCCCCTCT
>OMNN01033209.1:5550-18657 GCA_900302755.1 Chromis chromis | reverse complement strand
ATTGTTGGAGAGTAGAATAAAAAGATAGAGGAAAATGGAAATAATCATGTAAACCACCTCATAATTGTACTTTTAAGTTGTAAATGTACTGTTCTACCAGATTCATCGACACAAAACAACCGGTAACTTCTGATTTGTGTGTTAACTTTGATACTTGACCCTCGGTTCACCATGACGAGGTTTCTGTCACTTCAGAGAAAATAATCTGTAGTTGTGTTTCTGCCAGACTCTGTGTTACAAAGACAAACTTTTAACGCTGTGGTTTCTTTTATTCACTTTCTTTGGTTTTGAAGTGACTCAAGACTGAAGCATCAAAGCAGCTTTTGACAAATCATTTACTGCTAAATGAGCGTATGCACACAGATGAGGACACACTGAACATTACAATGTTAGGAGAGACTCACGCAGGCGGGAAACAGCCAGATGTGGAGCTACACACTCCAACAGATGTGCTGTGTTGTATTAAAATGCAGCGTCACAGTGTGTCCCCCACCCCTGTTATTAATTGATCCAGAATGTTGTGGATCCAAAACCACTGCTAAAGGTTCAAGTTTTTCTTTGGGGTGCTGTGCTGCATCTCAGCAAGTGATCACTAATACTGCATTAAACCTTTTTAACTGTTCATGACCAAAACTGCTTATGCATAATAAAGAGAGTGGATTGTTTCCTCCGATCCGATCCAAAGACGAGACTAAATATTTTTAATGAGGACTCTGGGCTATGAAACTGTGCATTAGAGGATAAGTGTTGCAAGGAAGCCTTGAGTGGTTGCCCAGTGATATTGAGTAATACTATTTCCAGGAATAACACTACTGCTAACAACACAAGAAACTTGAAATACATATTGTCGAAGCAAGAAATAGGCACACCCAAAAGCTTCTTTTTTTTTTTTTTAAAGACAGAACATATAAAATCCGTTTTCCTCTTTCACAGCCACTGAATAATGACAGCAGGCTGTAATCAGTTTAAATATCATATTTCAAGGTTTGTTACGTAAGCTAAGCATAGATTTAGATTATTTATTGGCTGTTTGGTGTTAAAGAGAGGTTAAAAAGGTGGCAAACTGAACTTAAACTGACCCTCTTCATGAGGTGTAACATGGGGCCACCAGGGTGTGCCAGCAGGACTCTCAGTGATTAATTTTCACATCTTTACCTCCCAGCAGTGGGCAGAATTTGATAAATTATTACATCAGTGAAATAGAAATTTATGAGCCTGTGTAAACTTCCCCACCTTCCTTTTGCTCCTGTAACATTTGCTTTTCTTCCTTTACTCATACACCATATCAGCAGGTGTTATGCACAAAGAAAACAACATGCCTAAGCACTGTGACATTAATCAAGTTGACTCAATGACAACATTCCTTCTTAAATTCTTCCCTTTAATGTACACGTTCTAGCGGACATTACATCAAATGTAAGTTGTAGCTTTCATGTTGGTGTTAATGTACATGTGTGTCTGTGTTGAAAACTTTCACAGCACCTTTGTTCCCCCTGCACAGCATCCACTCTGACTGAAGAAAGGCGTGGATGTGCAGCGTTATCAATCCTCACATTCATGTCTCACTGACGTACATTTTATGGACCGGCAGTGTACGATGCATCAAACAGATGGTGCAGCAGGGATGATATACTGTAAGCCGCTTGGTTAAAGAAGAGCTTCGACAAGTCAGTCGAAAGCCAATGGGTTAAAAAATCAGCTCATAAAAATGTAGACACGTAAATATCTACTAAATTTACACAAGCGAAAATGACCCAAGTCTTGATTTCAGGGGCCACAGCTGGCACATGTGGCTCCTTCTTGGTGTGTCTTGGTGTCTGTGTCAAGCATGCGGAAGTGACTCGGTGAAGTCAAAAGGTTAAAGGAGATCTTTCTGTGCTTAACGCACCACATCGAAAGTGCAATAGGTTAACATAATGTGTGAAAAGGCTGTCTTTCAACTGGAACGCCCCCAGTGATCAGCCCGAGGACAACACATACATGATACACAGACACAGGAGCATGACAGTGAGCTTTCCGCACGATTGCTCCTCAAATATCATGTTATGGGCATGTAACTACTTTCCTCATCATCAGTGTGACTTGGTGCCCCATTTGAACTTTGTGCTGCTCACTTTTATACATGTTTCTCACCGTAACCAGGACCTTTTCTAACCTCAAGTGGACAAAGCACATTACAGATCTCATTAAAAAGGTCCTTCCTACACCAAGTATTGCATCTCAGTGTAGCAGCTGCACAGGACAAGAAGCCCTTCACACGGTAGTTAAAAAGGCTTCCAGTAATGAAGGACATTTATATCAGGCGATGCCTCAGAAAGACAAAACACATCATGAAAGATTGTAGTCACAATGCTACTGTGCTTTACTTCTTTTTGCCAAGTGTCAAGCAGCTCAGTAGTATCATCACATGTACAACATATTCGGGGACAGCTTCTATCCAAATGCTATTAAACTGTTCAACACACACTATACTGTAAAAAATTTAATGTTTTTTAATCAATTTACTGTTGTTTTACAGATTTTCTCAGTTTTGTTAAATTGTAGATATTAACTCACAAAATCACAGAGAAAATTATACATTTATATTTTAATTGTAAAAAAAAAAAAAAAACAGGCCAAAACTCTAAATAGCATCCACATCAACTGTCTGTATTTTCATAAATGGTCAGAAAACAATTAGAATTTTATTGCTTTACAGTGTATGACTATAAAATCACACTGTTTACAGCTTTTTAATCAGCTAAAAATATCACAATTTTACAGATATGTGTTGTTTTTTCCTCCTTTTTTTCTTTCATTGTTTTTTTTTTAACATTACAGTGTTCCACTATTTTATTTTATTTTCACAGAATTTTTATAATATAAATTATTAATACAAAATGCTAATTCTGCAAAATGGTTGCAGCATTCCATGTTATATACTAACCAGTGCTACACTTTAAATTACTGCTTTGCTCTGCCACCACTTTACTACCTCATGACAAATGTTGTATTACATGTTAGACGTTATGTTAGATATCTCATAGCAGATAGTATTTTATAATAATGCGGCACTCTTATACACTGCTCACAGTTGTATTTTGTTTGCCTCACTTTGTACATAAGACAAGAAAACTTTGAATGTTTGACTCCTTGACTTTCTAGACTGGCAATAAACACTGGCAATGGATAGAATCTTCAGTTGTAAACATTAATTCCTAGGGGTTACTGTGATGGTCTAAGATTAAATTATGATATAATTAGATGATTCTAATTAAGTTGCCATAGGGGCTGCACGGTGGCTTGGTTGTTAGCACCGTTGCCTCACAGCTAGAAGATCCCCGGTTCGTGTCCTGGTTAGGACACCTGGGATCTTTCTGTGTGGAGTTTGCATGTTCTCCCGGTGCATGCGTGTGTTTTCACCGGGTACTTCGGCTTCTTCCCACAGTCCAAAAATATTGCTGAGGTTAATTGATTATTCTAAATTGTCAGTAGGTGTGAATGAGAGTGTGCTTGGTTGTCTGTCTCTATGTGTAGCCCTGCGATAGACTGGCGATCTGTCCAGGGTGTTCCCTGCCTTCGCCCGAGTCGGCTGGGATAGGTTCCAGCCGCTCCCACGACCCTGCAGAGGATTAAGCGGTGTATAGATAATGGATGGATGGATGGATAGTTGCCATAGTTAGTGTAATACCCAACAGGAAATTGTTGGCTGTGAACATTTTAAAGATGTGTATACTGTATAATGAGAGTTTATCAGACATGCAGAGGAAAAACATAATCCAGAAGAAATTTCCCAATGTGTTGTTTTTTAATGAAAAATAAGATCATGCTTGGAAGTCAGTGCCACGGCTCATTGCAAGTTCTCTGCTATTGTTTTGTGGGCTGTTACTGTTGAGATGATGAAGTTTCATGACGATAAAATGAAGAGTCATTAGAAAACCAAAAAAAAGGTGAGACTTGTCCAATTCCCACCTCCCAGGCCTGTTCTGCCTCACCACCCAATCCCCACAGAGCATGAAGTAAGTAATACAACATACTAACCCTGTTTTGAACAACACAGGAAAGTCATTTACAACTGTAGGACACAAACACTGCTGCATGGTTTCATTGTTGGTTTATTTTCCCAAACATCTGAGCATTTTTCTGCATTACTTAAATGCCCATAATACCTGTTGTGATTGAGCAGTTTAACTAAACCTCCATATATCCGCATCTTATATATAAACTGGAATCTAGAGTATCTCAGAATCAGGTTTAAGATTTATGAATGTGATTCCCTGAAAATATAGAAACGTGAATCTGGCTCATTAGGCTGTTATTACTTGCAGAAATGCAAACCAGAGAAGCCTACAAGCACTATTTATCATTAAAGGCATTAACTCCATGTGTGTTTTCCCCCCGTGGCCTACTTTCAGATCTCAGTGCGAGAGCAGGAGGCTTTGAGGATAAGAGGAACCACACCACTGAAACCTACTGATATCTCTCTTTCACTCAACAACCCTTCTCTTCTTTCTACCATCCTACTCTGTCTCTCAGCGAGAGGTTGACAAAATTTTATGTAACTGCACATGGTTTCCATTTCCCCTTCCCTCTTCAGCTCCCAGCCTCCCATTGGTGTCTCCATTTCGACTTTACTCCGTTCCCCATCCTTCTCTTCAGTTCCATTTGTCTCCCTTGTGTCACCCTGTTCCTTTGCTTTTTTGTGTTTTTTCGCTATTCCGCTCGACTACACTTTTCCGGCTGCCTGTCATCCCTCATACTGTCTCTCGTAATTTTACAAAAGGGTCAGGGATTTCCAGTCAGGGTACCATTTACCTTTACGGTTCTTGAGGAGAAGAGTCTTGAGCTCTACAGGAAGTTGCCCAAAATCTGATTTAAGCTGCCTTAAGCGATGTCTCTTTACTGCAAGTTTGAAAATTAGAAAGTCTTGGTTGTGTAGAAGAAGAAAGAAGTGAGTTAAACAGACCTCTCAGGCTCCAGGCTACACATTAGCCACTACTAGCATAACACATCTACATCTTTGACCAAACTGTTGCCAAGTGTGCTGCATTCTGGATTGTTTAGATGTCAGGGTTTGGACAAGAAATAAATTAAAAAATAAATGACGGTATGTTTGGTTCTGCTGTATCAATTTTGATCCTTGCATGCAATGTTTAAGAGGTTATCAGTGATATTTAACAGCACCCCTGTCTTTGTCTTTTGTTTCCTCTATAGGTCACTTAGGTCATGGCCATAGTTTCACATCTCAGTTCCCCACTTATGCCACAAAACCAAAAGAAATCAGGCTTTTTCGGTTACTGCACCCAGTCTCTAATTCCACTTTAAAATCCGGTCTCACTACTGGCCATTTCAGATACAAAATTAAGGCTCACCTTTTTTTCCCCTTACTTTTGGTTCTTCCTGAAGCTGCCCTAGTGATGTCCACTTTGTATACTTCTCAGTTTTGTACTAATCAGTTGCCTGATTTTACTCGCTTGGCTGTCCTGGTCATATGGTTGTCCTCATGTGTGTTTGTAATCTTATTTAACGTGGTTATTATCACTTCCTCATGCATTTTTATGCACTACTGCATGTTATTAACTTTCTCCCTGTACCTCTCTGCAGGTATTTCTGGTTCTGGAGATGCCCCCCTTTCACCCTTACCCGAACTGGTCGAGGCAGATGGTCGTCCTCCCTGAGGTCTCTGTAAAAGGAAGTTTGTCCTCTTCACTCTCACCAATGTGCCTGCTCATGTATAGAGAATCCTGACATTCACTGGCTTTTCCACAAATATTCTTGTGGGCTGTTAACCTTAATTTATAAATTAGCTAGTTAATTTGGTAGAGTACATAATATTTTTTTTTAACTTTTTAACTTTAATATCTAAATTAGGCAGGTATACTTAATATATAATATTACCTTAATATTTAAACTTGTTAGGTCAATTTTTAATGCTAGTCATATTTCTCTGTTGGAAAGCACTTTGGCTCAGTGTCTAAAATGTGTTATATAAATAACAGTGACTTGACTTCTTTTTTCACATAGCTACAAGAGGTTGTAATAAAATAAATACAAGTATACACAATTATTTACACATCATTTTCAGTTTTCTGTGAAGCACAGTCAACTTTTTCTGTCCCCTTTTAACTGACTTTTACCATTTTTCTCCTCACACCACTTCATCATCTCCATTCCTTCTCCGTAACCGAATACAATGATGACTTCTTGGGGGCATTTTTCATTTTGTTACATCACAGCGAAGGTAAAGACATGCACATGGAGAGAGTGACGTTGCATTTATTATGCAACTTCTAGGACACCAAGACACATTCCAATACTTGGCATCCCTATACCTTCATCACATCCATCTTTTCCCCTCATATCCTTTTTCTAGTGCTCATTGCAGCTTGTATTACCCGATAATCCATTTTTCCTGCCAAACGTCTTAACCTCTATTCGCCTTTACCTGCGTCCTCCTCTTTGTTCCACATTATATCCCCATTTTTCTCTTTAGGTCTCCACTGGTTCCAATTTTTCCCTTTATCTGACCCCTTTCACTATAATTATGCAATCCATCCTTCTTGTTGACTCCTGCTGACCCTCTTGTCCCCCTCATCCCTCTTCGCCTATCTCTTTTGCCACCCTTAATGGGATATGTAAGCCAGACCTGACAGTGTGTGGTAACACAGAAAGCAGCTTAGGCCCCCCCAAACACACCAACCTGTCAATCTTGCTAACTGAATACAGGCACCCCCTTCAGATCGCCAGAGTGATATGACAAGAAAATTTAGGTCATATTTGGGAGCGTAAAAGAGTTGTTATCATGGAACGTATATACTCTAATATTGTTATACTTTAGGAAGACTGAGGCAGATGTATTGATATGAAAAAGAAGAAAATGAGAAGAGTTGAGTTCCCACAGTGATATTCTTCACCCCATGATACAAAGCTGAGGTTGACTGCGTCAGTTACATAACCTGAGGTCACCGGTGGTCTACTGGTCCGCTGTGAACAACAAGTAGACCTGGGCGATTAAATGACATGTACCAGTGATGGACAACTTCATCAAAGCAATGAGGAAATTGTTTGATAGAATGTTGCATAGTTTCACTTAAATGCATTAGACACAATGAAAGCACTCAATGCAAAGCTCAGTTACATGAAAAAATCTCAAGTGTGCTCCCTCTCTAGCTCAAAAACTATTTATCATATCCCTTAATAATGGAACCCTTTCACCCTCCTTTGCTCTCCATGTGGCTTTCATGCAGGTCTCCCAAGATGCACTAGCACATGACTGCCTGGGAGTTTTGTTGCCTCCGTCCATGCCCAGTCCTCCCCTGGTTGAAGCTGTGGTCGGTGGTTGCCCTTATGACACTGGCTTTGCAGTTTAAAGATATCCACAACCCTGTGGCCTCCTTCTGCTTCCTAGTCCTGGCCATCTACTGGGAAAACCTTACCTAAGTGTGAAACAACATCTTGACATGGTTGCCCTCCGTGTGCCTAAATTATCTAAAATGATCAGTATTATAGATATTGCTGCCTCATTGCTAGGTGGGAACAACAAATGTCAATACTGTCAAAGATCACAGCTACGGGCGCCCTGATAGCCTAGCGGTTATGTCGTGTGACCCAAGTGCAGAGGCGTAGTGGCTGTGCCGGGTTCCAGTCCGACCTTGGCCATTTACCGCATGTCCTTCCCCACTCCCCCCTGTTTCTAACTCTATCCACTGTCCTGTCCTCTCTAATAAAAGGCATGAAAAAGGCCAATTGCTGTCTTTAAAAAAAAAGAAAGAAAGATCACAGCTACAAGTAGTCCTGTACCTCAGCAATCTGTACACTGTGATTTGTATCTCAACACAAATAATTTGCAGGTTCATGGAGTAGCATAAGGAATCACAGATGGCAGAGCAAACAAAAACAACCTCAGCTGGCACTTAGTCACCATATACATGTAGTATTGCTCAAATTAAATAAATTAGACAGCATGGTTACTGGTAGTTTGTAAATTCATAAGCTATAAATAAATCACTATCTTGAATAACATAGGAAGCACTATAGAGGCAAATAAATAAATAAATCTCTAATTTCTTCTTTTCTGTAATTCCCCTGTAACTACAAAACTAACACCATTACTATACACCACAGCATTAAAACCACCTGCCCAAATTTGTGTAGGTTCCACTTATGTTGCCAAGACAGCTCTGACATGGACCTCTTTGGGTATTCTGTAGTCTCTGGCACTGGCATGTTGGCAGCAGACCCTTTGGGTCCAGTGGTTTGTGGTTGTGGGGCCTCCATGGATCAGGCTTGTTCCAGTGCATCCCACAGACGGTTGATTGGATTAAGATCTGGGGAGTTTACAGGCTGGACAATCATCATGTTCCTTAAGTTGTGTCTGAGCAATTTTTGTGGTGTGGCATGTTTTGGTGAATGGTACATCTCAAAGTAACTTCCAGATGAATGCCAGGACCGGAGGTTTCCCAGAGGAACACTGAGTTTTAACAAGATGATAATTAACTCCACATGTCTGGTTTAATGTTGTTGGTCACTGGCATAGATTTGTATTTCTCAGAATAAAAAAATGAATTTTTCTTACCTTTAAGGCAATGTGTTGTAAAATAATCAAGGCTAAATAATAATCTGACATTCCTCTCCCATTCGTATTTAGTCTCTCCCTGTGGCTGACATAATGATTTTGTTCCATTGTGGGAATCATTACAAGGCTGCTTTCCCAAAATACTGTTAGACTGTTGAGTCTGTGTTTCTTAGTGCCCCACATTTACACTCCCTTCCTCTTTCTGTCACATAATTTCATTTGGCCTCTCCCCGTCGCTCCATCACTCAATCTCACATTAAGTTGGACCTGCCGCTCTCTGTACCTGTGCTGGGCTCTATGATGGAGGTCGAGCCAGACAGTTTGACTTTGATTTCATAAATACGGTCTATGTTACCCAGATGAGGATAATTGATTTGACCATGACGAGGTGGAAGGTAATTCGCCTCAAATGTCATCATGCTGAGTCAGGTTACATGGAGCAAGACTTGAGGTTTGGGTTATTTCTGTCTGACTAAAAGAGCAGCCCCGTTCATCAGATAACCGGGATTCTATGACTCTCCTTCTTTGGCTCTCGTTCTGATGTCTGTTGTTTGCTCAAGCAGCATTTTATCTCTCAGTGTTGGCACAAACAACTGGTTTTCTAAAGAAACCACATCATAGAGTTACGTTTTGTTCGCAGAATCGATCTGATAAAGATTTTGTGTCACACTTCTAAAGAACATTGACACACACACAGTTTTACAGTGCTGCTAAGTCAATCCTTTCTTTTCAACACATGGCTTGATGTCTCATACTGCAGAATAAAGCCAAACCCATTGATCACAGGGTCTAAATTAGCAAGCAGTATTATCTAAATTCAAAACTACAGAAATATAATACCAAATCCTTTAACTACACCATGTCTGTCTCAATCTTCCGTCTGGACCTTAAGCAATGAAACACATGTTTATCCTGTATAATAATAAAGAGCCTTGATCTTTAAATCAGTGCTAACAAAGGTGATCCTGTGTTAACATAGTTGCTCTGATGACAAACGGTTTCATCCTGTTGGAACATCTTTAATTTCAGTCCACGGTCTGTTCTCATCAAGTGTGAAATCTGTTCGGAGCATGAAACTGTTTCAGACAAAGCGATCTGTCAGACTGCCCTTAAGCATCTGTAACCACCCAACTACAACTACTTAAAACTTAAATAAACAAGTCGAGCAATAATATGTATCCAGTGTCCAATAAAGGGAGCCAACTAAATCAAGTCTGAAGATTGCGGTTAGGCAGGGGGTCAGGAGTAATAAGTGTTGTGAGGAGAAAGGCGAGGAGGAGAAGCCTCAGAAGAGGTCAGAGGATTAGAGTGTCCCACGGTGGAGTCAGTATCCTTGTTCTTACATATGAAGCTACAACAAAATACTTGTATTATTATTTTACACTGTTATGCAATGCTGCTGTCTGGTTTGGTTTTTGAAAGTCGACACTTGTTCAGATTTTTTTGGAGATTTGTTTTGGTTTTGTAGCAACAAAACATACTTAAATTGCATGTATTGTTCATGGACTAATATGATATATAGTGTAGTTAATAAGTCTTTTTGTGATCATCCTGTATTTAAACACTAATGATGGTGGTATTCTCATATACCAGGGTACTTCAAAAAGTTCTTGGCCTCATCTGGAAACAGGGGGTGTAACTCCCATTTTGGGGCATAAAAACTATAAAGCCTTATATCAGTGTTCACTAAAACTTAAATGTCTGTTGTCATTTCTTTGGAGGAGACACCCTTTGAAAATCAGTAGGTGAGAGGGAAACCCCCCCAAAAAAGGACAAGAAAGAGGCCAGAGTTGTGATCAAGTTTCTACATAAAAAGGGAATGACCCCCAAGGAAATACACAAAGACAACTCGAAGAGCACTCCCCCAGCTATTCAACTGTAAAGAAGTGTGTTGCTGATTTCAAGTGAGGCAGGAAGGGCACAGAAGCCCAAAATCAGCGACAGTCAAGTGGAGGCCGTTCACCGCATGGTCATGAATGATGTTGTGTGATTGTGTCCAGATCTGGATTCTTTTCATTTCTCTCTCACCTGCTTATATTCAAAGGGCGTCATCTGCAAAGAAATGACGGCAAACATTTGAGTTATTGTGGACAGTAAAATAAAGCTTTATAGCATTCAGTTATGGCCCAAAATGGGCCCCTTGTTTCTAGGTGAGGATGAGAACTTTTTGAAGAACCCTCTTATGTCATATCACATTTAACATCTGTTGCACACCACAATGCAGGTTTGTTTTATTTTGATTTGTTATGACTTGTTTAGGATCCATGAAACCCAAGAGGTGATACAACCTTTTACAGAGTTATGTTAATCTGTGAAACATGCACCATATTACACATCTCTACAGTAAATGGACACACTTGAACAGTGCTTTTCTGCATTATAGGACAAAGCGCTTTAAGATCTGCCCCTCCTTCAATTGTTCCCATACATGCTCAGATGACAGTGGAGCTGCTGTCCAAGGCTACGCCAGATATAACAACAAACCCAGTGATAAATAGACAGGCAACCTCACAAAGTGCTGCGCTGCAGCTCTCCACCCTTTTGTTGACCCTTGCATCATTGCGAATGACAGTTCCGTCCTAATTTTACTCAATGTCAGTGCAGCGATACTGTTCATGGGATCTGCCCTGCAACCATAATCAACATGATCTCCTAAGGGCCGAATTACAGTAACCACAATTCAAGCTCCAATCCAGCTGCACCACCAATTTGTACACTTCTTTTAAATCTCATGCAACTTTCTAATCCTCAATCCAGACTGTTATTTTGGGCTTGCTGCCAGACAGAGTGAACCATTACAACTGGTTTCCCACAAGAGGTGGGTGGGATATTAATCTGAGCTTTGTCTGAATGTAGTTTCTGCTCTCAGTAGTTCTAAACATCTTGTAAATGTGATATGTGGAACCTTTTAAAAGTAATCAATACATTGTGCTTTTTTTTTTTCTAGAGATGGTGGAGATCGCTGACCAGATACGGATCATAAACCACACAGGCACACAGAGGTTGTGGTCAGAGTACTTTTAAAGGGGAAACCTGTAAAACGACATCCAGTGAGACTCTAAAAGAAAACCAAAAGGCCAACAAGCTAGTGACATTAAGCTCTGGATAGATGTTTCCTGTATGTGGTTGTCACCTCTGGTCAACATCAGTCCTTCTGTCTTGGTCTCTCATTCTCACAAACATTTATCTTCCCAGCTCTCTTCTCTTAACCCAATTTTAGCAGGAGTCAGAGCCAGGCCAGGCCAAATCAAACAGTTTAAACCTTTGCGGCTGCCCTCCTTATCATCACAGTTGACTGCTTGCTCATACCGCTCACCTCACAGCTGGCTCTGCTGATAAAAAGTTTCTCTCTTGAGTTCACCTGTGGCGCAGTTGTATTTGTTGTTTTATCATAACTGGTATTTTATACATCATTTGTGTGTTTTCTGACATCTGTATCATGTCAAAAGGTGATTTCTCTTAGAAAAAGTCAAATAAATCATCTGTATCCTGATGAGCAGATGTCTCAAATAATCTAAGTTGATGAGTCGGCTATACCATAGGCAGCAACCATCTAGCTTTATGGAGTATGGATTTCAAATGACAAAATCAATCAGAATCGAAGTGATCTTGACAAGTCATATAGCAGCACTGAATGCTATTCCTGTGATCTGAGGGAGGGGTTCCAGATGTGAGTTTTGATATTTTCCTGGCAGGGAAAAACAGACCCACCCTGCCTGTCTTTAACCCCACGGTGACCTCTCTAAACCACTTTTGTCTGCTGCTGTCATCCTAACCGACATCTCTGAGTCTACTAGAGGCTGACTATGACAGCAAGACGTAGTATCATCGCCACTGCTGCACACATCTAAAACAACTGATCAGTATTTCCTGCAAAAACCCCATTTCGCCTCATCTCGTCCTTTTTGTTCACTGAATAATGAAATTGCACAAGATGTATTTGGGCACAAAAATCTGTGTATAATTGAGTCTGGTAAATTCATTTGACAAGCTGGTTGTCTTACAGGGTGTGGCGCTGCTGCTTCCTCAACCTGGCCTTAGTATGTGAGTGTGTGTGTGTTGCTGTCTGGCCAACATATGTAGAGGTCTGGCAGAGAGATACTCACCAGGGTGTTCTTCCTGGATAACTGTGAGAAAAATCTAAAAGCCTGGAGAGAGTCAGTGTTTCTCAGGTCAGGTCAGGATCTGCACGTCCTGACAGGCTCTGCTGTTTGCCAGGGTTTGATTTACAAGGGGATGGTGCTCAAGGACACTTCAACAGGGCGGACACGCCGGACTGTTGAAGAACAAGCCCTGGACCTTTACCTAATACCATTTATAACTAATTCACATAATCTAAGTGATTCTTAGCTGCTGGCTAGACATGGTAATCACTTAGTGGAATGAAAATTTGATTTCCTCTCTCTTTTGTTTCAAAATGTTTTGTCAGATAACAAGACAAATCTTTTGATGATCTACACAGATGGTTGACATGTTACAGGAAAAACTAACATAAAGTCTCTTAGTAAGGTGTTGGGCCATTACTTGTCTTTAGAACAGCTTCACTGTGCCTC
>OMNN01033202.1:2858-14429 GCA_900302755.1 Chromis chromis | reverse complement strand
GGTTATAGGTAGATATAGGTTAACTTTGAATAGGATGGGTCAAATGCAGACAAGGAATTTTCCTAAGGGGATCAATAAAAGTTCGATTATTATTATTTATTACTATTATATTATTAGACTAGACTATTAAAATGTGTAATTGAACTGAAAGAACCAAGCTTGTTTGCCTGCTTGCACGATCCAAAGCCTTAGGAAAACGTACCATTTTAAGCTGTCCAGATGTTGTTGTGTTTTTTTACTGTTGGTAGTGGGATTTTGAAAACAGATAGATGCAGATAGCAGAAAGGCAGGAAACAGTCGTACGAAATGTTTAGCAGATATGGCAGTTCTATTCCTGAAATCCACATCCAGCTGATTTACAATAAACCAAAAAAAGAGCATGGGTGTATTTCTGCTGAGTAAAATGATTATGTTTACATGCTTGCTACACTGCTGCTACCCTTTGTGTTTGGCTTGTACTGATACTGGTGATATTTACCTCTCAAAAAAGTACTGACATAAGAAAGTAAAAATGTCTCTTTGCTTGGCATCAACACTGTGCCAAATATGTGTAAAAGGTACAAGATTTCAGAGAGTCCACGTCTAGGCCTCAGCCAAACTATATGGATGTGGGTCAGGTCGCAGTTCTTCTATAAACACTTTGGGTCTGCTGTAACAAATAGATGTGGTCAGGTCTGGTGTTGAGTGTTGAGGGTTCGGGGCCTGTATGGGTCTGCAAAAGTGAATCCAAGCAGGACGCTTAAAGTGCTCGCAGCTCTTAAAAAAACATGTTACCTCTGAAAAAGTGAAATCTTTATCGTTTCTAAAGAATCCAAAGAAGACAGTTCTAGCAGCACTTCACTGGTGCTCAGATTTCACTTTGCTTAAAACAGAAATAAAGGTTGAAATATTTGTGCCAGATCTTGTCTTGGCAGAGGTAAGGTTATCCTTCAAGAATAACTCCTCTCTCATTAATGTAACTATAGAAGGAATGACACAATCCTCTGTGCTTGTTAGTTTGATTTTAACTTGGATCCCAGTGTCAACACCATGAAGGATTATTACAAGGCACAGTAGTGTCTCTGCCTGTCTCTCTGGTTGCCATCGCACTGTAATGTCTGACAATTAAGATCTAATCTTTTCCACTGGCTCTCACAGCGAGCGCGCCAGCCCACCGCTGATCAAGATAAGCAACAATCACTTTGATTCCTGAATTAGAGCGTAGGAACTGCCATCCCCATCGACTCACATTACCGACTACACTGCAACAATCTTTTATCCGGCTAATATTATACTTGGCAGCGGCTCTGGGTTGACGTGCGAACTGAGGATGGCAGGAAGAGAAAAGCATTCCTTCTCTCTGCATTTGGAATGTTTCGGCAATTTCAACCAAAGAAAAAAATCTCAGCTTTTGTTCTGGGCTTTGCTTTTTCAATAATAAATAATGCATCTGGTTCATTAGTTTGTGCACTCCGAGGTGGACCGGGGGAACTCTGTTTCACCTCCAGGTCATAAATCAAGGAGAAAAAAGCTGTCAGGGAAAAGGAACTCTGGGTTACAACATGCCTTCACCGGCTCAGATTGTCAGGGCCTGTAGTATTTTTTCGGTACCCGCATGTCCTCAACGCACTCCGCTAACGAACGAGCCCGTGGCAAATATGTGTGTGAGATGTTTGGCAAAGAGGAGTTGTGTTTGATTTTGTTGGCTTTGAGGGCTATGTTTCAACCACGGCGAGCTCAGTCTGCCGGAAAAAAAAAAGTTTTCCATCAAGTGCACACTAATGATGACGGGAAACGGACCGTGCAGCGAGGAGGCAGCTGGGCACGATAGCTCCTCCTTTTATTAGCTGTTTATTCCTCCAATTGCTACATTATGCTCTGTATCGTATAACCCCATGTGTGGGGTTTGGAGCTGCATGCTCTGATAACACCCAGCTCCCTTTGGATGCACACATTTCTTTGCCTTTTTTCCCCCCCTCTTCGGCCCTCCATCTGGTCCTTGCAGTCACTCGGCCACATCGTCTCTACTTTCTATTAGGACCAATGGGATGATGCCACTCTTTCCATGGATTCACTCTGGCCAGCTTTTCCCAGCATGAGCGTACGTTGCATGCCTGTATGTGTGTTGTGTTCTCATTTAGGAAGTTGGCTTTTCGGGAATCGTTCTGTCATTTCAAATCGAAATAAATTTCGCTAATTTGAGTTACTTGCCCGGTGCATGGGTAGAGCGGGGCAGGCGTCCAGCAGCCGACTCACCGAACAGCATTTAATAAAGCCTCTGCATGGAGTCAATTCATTCAGAGTGACTCCGTCGTCCAAGTCCATTCAGCGCGAGCTCGGGGCGATGATGGAGTCGGGTCACATTGCTCTTCTTGATTAGATCTCGCCCTGATTAATCATATCTGAGAAATAAATACAACACATGACTGTCAAGGTAAAGCAAACAGATGTGTGTACAGCGTTGTGTTCCTGTCGTTGTGTATTAGTTTCTCGCTGCCTCTCCGGGTCCGCTGGGGTGGCAGCAGCCCAGGGAGTTTTGCTCTCATTAGGAGTGCCACGGGCCAACTCAGCAGTACTCCATCCATGACAAAAAAAATCCTACATGAGCAATGGCGAGTGTGTGCAGAGAGAAGAAGCCAGCTGGTGGGAACAACACACTCCCCTCCATTGCAAGGTTCGAAGCATGAAATGGGAGCCTTGTTGTTTGACCCAGTAATCGTTTCGCCCACCTACTTTTCATAATACGCCGTGAATTATTGTGCTTGTACAGTCCCCATATTAGCAGAGCGAGAATCAGTATCGCCATTAGTCATGTAAATTCACGAGTGCCAGAAATTAAAATTTGTAACATGATCGAATTATTTATTGTTCTTGAGAGTTCCCATCGCGGGGTTCTGTGCAGGACGAAGGCTTCAGTATGCTTCACACGCTGTTGCCAGATGCTGCAAACTAAATAACCATACAAAGAATGATCATATTTCATGGGAAATTATTGTATATTCAGATTCCAAACTGCACAGCACCACAGACTGAATTTTTAGCAGCTATGAATCACAGCGAGTGCTTGAAGGTCTGTGTAGTGTTTTGCAGAACAGCCACAGGCCAGAGGAGTGATGCTCAACTGAGGGCTCGTGATAGGGAACCAGCCAGCAGCCTCCAAATACAGAGTTCCTGTTGTTTTGTTTATTATTTTTAGTTTGTAATAGTTTCATTTCACACTCATCATTTTACACAGTATCAGTGTTGCTGGTAGATTCACACAGCATTGTGCTCATTTAAAACAAAACACATTTCCTTACATTTGAATAGCCTGGTTTTTCCAAAAGTTTTCTTTCACAACATTTGCTAAATTATTTACAATAGAAAATGGGAAGCTTTCATCTTAGACATTTAATAAAATTATAATAAATGATGTGATTAGATTCAGAGTCAGTTTTCTGTAAAATATTATTGATGTTGTCAACATTTGATGACTAATCGGGCTGGTTTCATCTGCTGTGTAGCATTTCACTCCTACGCAAATAATGCTGAAATTATTATACATTTAGGGTTTTTTAGAAGTTTTGAGTCATGCAAAGGGCTAAACTACTGTACAAAAAACAATACTTGTCAGTCCAGTGTCACAAAAAAATGTGTAATAGCTATTAGGGATGTTAACGATTAATTGTTAACTGATTAATTGCTGTTAACAGTTTAATCAGTTAAGAATATATTAACTGATAAGGCAAAAAACAAGAGAGATGCAGTTTAACTGTCAAAAAATGTAATGTAGATTTTCTGTAGTACCTGGTTGCTCCACCAGATGGAGCCTCTTGCAGTTTTGTATTGAGATGGAGTTACAGGTGTGTTTGTAAAGGTCCATAAAACAAGCGCACCTCCCTGCTGTCGGATTTCTCACTGTGGCAGTCGTGTTGATGAACCCTGAAGCACCAGATTGTAAAAATGGCTGTCTGGTTTAGCTAGCTACGTGAGGCCAGGAGTGGAGAACCCTGGTCCTCGAAAGTAAAAATCTTGCATGTTTTAGATGTGTCCCTCTTCCAACACACCTGATTCAAATGGTCAGGATCATTATCAGGCTTCTGCAGAGCTTGATGATGAAATGATCATTTGAATCAGGTGTATTGGAAGAGGGAAACATCTAAAACATGCAGGATTTTTACTTTTGAGGACCAGAATTCTCCACCCCTGCCTGAGGCTAATGCTAATGCTAGTCCTAAGCTATGATTTTCCTTAGAGAAAGTCTTGTGGTGTATTCATCCTTCACCTCTCCAAACTCCTTATGCAGACTTCTTCTTTTTGTGTGTACGGTGAAAGAAACTCGTGAGTGGAAGACGTAGGTTCAGGCCAGATAAAGACTGTTATAAAATTTTACTGTCTTTTTAGTAAAAATAAATGTTTCTGCTTTGTGCACCGACATAGCTATTACACATTTTCATGTCAGACTGCATTGTTCATCTGGCAACACTGGCATGTCTTTGACTGGCCACTTTCAAAGGGCAAAAAAGCATCGATCATTGTCTTGTCGTGATGCCATTACATTAACTCTCTCATCTCTCGAATAGTCTTTCTTCAAAAGATTAGTTTTTCATCCCTTTCAGAGCAGTAAACCTCTGTATTCATGCGGCCAATCACTTGAGTAAAATGGTTACAGTTCAGAAGTTATGTTCACAGGTCATCTAAGGTAATTTTTTTCCAACCCAGTGGTCCGGACAGTCAAAACAGGCTGCGTAAGATGGTTAATATTAAAGGAAGTCACAAAATTATATTGAAGTTTTTAGCATTTCTTTCAACATTCTTGGTTACGAAGTTTACACGTTGAGGTTTCCACAAATTCTTATTAATTTGGAGATATGTAGTACATGACATGCAAGAAGAGCCCCAGCGGTCAGCAGCCTCAAACCTCCAGACCATCAGGACGCCCCCACTGACCACAGCAGACATTTTGGCTCCTTATAGCAGGAAAACAAAGATATAACTCAATACTTCTCATAGTCTGAACCTCAGTCCACATAGACTGAACAACCAATCAATCTGGACCCAGAACATACCTCGTGTTATGACTACAATACATTATAAAGATTTTATCTCCAGATTAATGTGGTTTTAAAGTGACTTTTTTCTCTATCTCTAGCAGTATATGGAGCTCTAACATTGAAAGACACATAATGAAGATAGGCAAGACTTTCATTAACTTGCTGAAAAGGGTCACAGTACGGGACCTTCAAGGAGTCATTGTGCTCCAAACAGCAAAAAAAAAAATCTCGGTTCGCTGTCTTTCTTGTTCTCGCATATCTTTGCTTGGCTACAAATTACAAATGCAGCCAGCAAACACACAACAAATTCGTGCACACACTGGATTTGAGAAGCAAATACTTTTTTTCACCTTGAGACTGAGCTGCTTTTGGAATCCATTGTAAGTTTTGTGCTTTTCCTTCCTTTACAAAGAGGCACTAAACATCAAGTTCAAATTACTCATCGCAGGGAGAACAGCTCTGCCTGTAAAAACAGCTGTGTGATGCCTTCCGTCGCTCTTAAGGAGTTTTGTCTGATGAAATATCTCTGATTGGTGTCATCACATTTATCCTGGCTCGGCCTTGGAGACTTTAGTTTTTAAAACTGTCTTTAATGGTTTTTGCACAGAAATCCAAACCATTCACAATTGCAAAAAGTGTTAAATGTGTTCTGTGGTTCTTAATTACAAACTTCCCTCCCATCTATTCTCATATAGCAGACCTCATCCACAACATTTTTGGATCGTATCACTTCTTGGACCCCTGACCTGCCATCCCATGGGTCGTATTCACACACATGCTAAGTATATTCAATTCAATTTTATTTATATAGAGCATATTTACAACATATGTCATCACATAGCGCTTAACATCATAAGGAAGAACAGAAAACAGAAAACCCAATAATCCAAAGTTGCTTTTGGATTCCCTATGAGCAAGCAGTCTGCGACGGTGGGAAGGAACAAAAAAAAAAAAACCCCTGGGATAGGAAGGGGCGGGAAAAAAAACTCAGACAGAACCAGGCTCAGGGAAGGCAGCATCTGCCTCGACCAGTTGGGTTGGGAGTGGGGATGAGGGGGGAGGGATAGCAGGAGAGGTTGGGGTGGGGATGGCAGGACAGCAGGTGGTGAAGCCAGTGGCTGCAGATCAGAGACGTGTAGTTCCAGATCCAGAGACATCCGTGGAGAGAACAAGCACAGGAAACACAACCTCAGGGGAAACACAGAGTTAGTGATATGTAATGGTGATCTATAACAGTATAGAGAGAGGAGAGGAGAGGAGCCCAGTGCATCATGTGAATCCCCCAGCAGTCTAAACCTATAGCAGCATAACTAAGGGACAGCTCAGGTGATTTGTCCTTTTTGAGCCATTCTGAGCTATAGGTCATGAGCTGATGTGCAGATATTTTCTCGGAGGAACTTCTGATAGAGAGCAGAATTCATGGCCTATACCAAAATTTCTCCAAGAGCGCATCAACATCTCAGGACCTGACCTGTAGGACTCAACCCCCCACCCCCACCCCAAAACAAAAAAAAAAATGTAATCCAAAAGCAACTTTGGATTGTTGGGTTTTCTTTTTTCTTTGTTCTCCTTACTATGTTAAGTGCTATGTGATGACATTGATGAATTGAATTGAATTGAATTGAAGAGTGGACCATAATTCCTCCATGGCATGTAAAAGACTGATCACAAGCTATGGCAAATAGTTGTTGCTGCCAAAAACTGGATTTTGTGTTGTGTAGGATATCTCTGTCTAATATTAAATAAATAAATATAAATATTAGTTTGATGATCTGGTACATTTACGCTTGTAAATGAGAGAGAAAGAGGGAAGGGAAGGAAAAAAGATAGCTTAGATGAAATATAATACACATTTTCCTTCCCTTCCCTTCCTTCTGTCCCTTTCTTCTTTTTCTAAGTAGATTCAGATCATCATACTTCTTTCTTATCTGCAAAATAAATTACATTAACCTGTTAACCTGTTATTTTCTAGGTATTTTATCAGTACTCTCTCTGTCCAGTGAGAGTATGTCCTTGGCTTCAGAGCTACCAAAGGTTTCCTACGTAAAGGCCATTGATATCTGGCTCATTGCCTGTCTGCTTTTTGGGTTTTCATCCTTGGTGGAATATGCCGTGGTGCAGGTCAGTTCTTACACAAACACAAACATATTGTACATACAACTGCACATGTACATCCATCCATCTTCTATACACCACTTTATCCTCTGTAGAGTCTCAAGGCGGGGCCTGGAGCCTATTCCAGCTGCACCCAGGATATGTTGCCAGTCTATCAGAGGGCCAATACAGAGAGACAGACAACCAAGCACACTCACATTCACACCTATGGGCAATTTAGAACCCACGCAGGCACAGGGAGAACATGCAAACTGCACAGAGAAAGATCCTAGGCCAGGATTTGAACCCAGGACCTTCCAGCTTTTTAGTGACCTCCCCTGGTTTGAAAGCCCAGGATTATGAAAATAGGAGAAAGCAATAGTGATTGATATAAGCAATGGAGCAATATCATCCTCACATTTAAGTCATATTTACTCATCATTAGTGGTTGTTTTTGGCTGGTGTAGTTGCATCTCTTTTATGCACATAACTTGTTCATGACAGATCTAAAACACTGTTGTTTATGACAGAGGTAAATATGAGAGTAGTTATAGGTTATATTGGGCTAGGGCTTTCTGGTGCTCAGCCCTGACACATTCATTCTTCAATGTCATTGGAGGAGTATAGAATATATTCAACAGTCAAATTACACCATGGTGAGGTAATGCAAGTTAGTTTGAGAATTATGACATATTTTTTGTCAAAACAAACATTTATCCACATTAATGTGGCCCTGTTATTCCTTCCTCAGCCAGCTACTAAGACAAACTAACTTGTTGACATTGTCCGTGGGTGGGTGTTGAAAATGTCTTTGAGGGAGGGCAGAGGGGCACCGATGATCTTGCTGGCTGCATTCACTATGCGTTGCAAGGTCTTTCGGTAGGAGCAGTGCAGCCTCCAAACCACACAGTGATGTTGCTCTCAATGGTCCCCTGGTAAAGGAGGCCATGATGGGCAGTGGGACACGTGCTCTCCTCAGTTTGTGGAGGAAGTAGAGGCATGTTTGAGCCTTTCAGCGATGGGGTGTTGTCGGTCCAGGAGAGGTCCTCAGAGATGTGCACCCCCAGGAACTTGGTGCTGCTCACCCTCTCCAGAGCTGCACCATCGATGGTCAAAGGGGGATGCAGATGAAATACATGTTTATCTGTCACTAAAATTAAAGACTCAGGCCAAGTCTTGCTGGACTGCATAAAAGAAGTTGAAACCTGGATAGATTAAATCTCAGTCTAATCTCAAGGACTGAGATTGTTATATTTGGTTGAGTGGACATTTTGGATGATGGAGACGGCCCTCTGGACTCTGGTGTCATACAATTGGTCTTTTCTAAGAAACCTTGGAGAGATCCATGGTAGCTTCTTAAAATTTGACCGACAGTTCAGCTTAGTGGTAAACAGCACATTTTTTTAGTGGAAAATTCTAGCTAAGGTAAAGAACTATTGGACTCCTAATGACTTTGAAAAAGTTATCCATTCCTTTATTACTACTTGGCTAGAATATTTAATTTTTTTGTATGTGGGTGTGGAGCAGTCGGCTCTTTAGCGTCTACAGTTGGCACAAACTGTTGTTGCTCATCTTTTAACAGATAAAAGAAAGTGTGATCACATAAAACCAGTATTGACCTCCCTCCACTGGCATCCTGTCCATTCAAGATTGATTTTCACATTTTATTGGTTGTTTTCAAGGTCTTGGTTGGCACCCCCTTTGTGTATCAGAACTCTTACTTTTCCATGCCCCTGTTACAGCACTGAGGTCGACCAACCAGATGCTCTTGGATTTTCCAAGATCTAAACACAAAAATGAAGATTATCAAGTCTTTGCAATAGTTGCTCCTAATGTCTGGAATAGTTTCATATGAGAGCTGCTTAGACTTTAGAAACTTTTAAGTTACTGCTGCCAACCTACCTCTTCTCTTTGACACCCTGATCATCCTGATCACCATCTTTCATTGTGCTGTATGTTTTTATGATTTTTTTGTTGTGTTTTTAATCAGATTTATCTTTTAGTCATTGTGTTATTTCTTATGTTTGTTTTATTTCTGTATCAGACCACAAATGTATAGCTTAAATGTGAATCATCCATTATTGATAGGGTCACATTCCGCCCCTCATACACTTGCATTTTTAATAAGCAAAGTGCCTCAAAGTTTTGCACATATTCAAAACATATATTTCTCCAAATATTCCAGCACCAATGATTTGACCAACCATTTAAACTCAAGCTGTTTGTCTTCACTAAGTATTATTGCGCCTCTTACGGTTATAAGTCATCTGAAAGAATGCAGCTTCAACAAGAATAATCACAGCTCTAAAGGAGGATATAGAAACGCCAAGAACAGATGGAAAAAATCTGTTTTTTAAGCCAACTACAATATTACAATATGGTTACAGATGTGAGAAAAAAATATTTTTCAAAACTTATTTCTGCCCATCAACATAAACCTAGCTTTTAATTTAAAACTGCTGATCACCTGTTAAAACCAGACATTCTTTGTGTCCTAACTGAAAGCTATCTCTCTCTCTCTCTCTCTCTCTCTCTCTCTCTCTCTCTCTCTCTCTCTCTCTCTCTCTCTCTCTCTCTCATGCTGCATAGGTGATGCTGAACAGTCCCAAGCTAATCGAGGAGGAGAAAGGCAAAATGGCCACAAAGGAAAAAGCTTTGCAAGAGAAAGAAGGAAAAAAGCCTTCAAGTAAAACTAACAACACAGTCAACGGGACAGGTGGAACACCCATGCATGTCAACACTCTGCAGGTGAATGCCACTTGTCAAATGGACTAGCACCATCCATGAATTATTGTCACTTACATTCTTTAAAATAACCATCACTTGTATCCTTGAAGATAAATAAAAGAGTGACACTGTACTTGTGCCCCAGTAAGACGTCTTAATCAGACACTGTTGTATACTACAGCTTCATGTGTCCTAGGATGTATGAATGAAATAGTAGCCCCAGCATTAAACTGTAAGACAGGCCTAAACCTATATAAAATGCTATACAGCTAAATGCCTTGAGTGAGAAAATCAGCTGATTATATTATAGTCAACCTCTATCTTTTACCAGGTGGTCGAAACCCGTTGTAAGAAAGTTTGCACCTCCAAGTCAGACCTTCGCTCCAATGACTTCAGCATCGTTGGATCTTTACCTCGAGACTTTGAACTTTCCAACTTTGACTGTTACGGTAAACCAGTTGAAGTTACAGGGGCCCTCAAGTCCCAAAACAAAGCCAACAAGAAACCCCCACCACCCAAACCTGTCATACCTGCTGCTGCTAAACGCGTTGATCTATATGCAAGAGCCCTCTTCCCCTTTTCCTTTCTCTTTTTCAATGTTGTCTACTGGTCAGTCTATCTGTAAGAAGAAGAGTAGGGAAGAGAGTAGGGTGAAAATAAAGTGATTTGTATGCTGATACAGACTGGTAAAATCAAAAGTCCAACATTTCACATTAATGTAAGCTTAGCTGCAAATACTGGTGTGGTCCCTGGGAGTAACTGTAAATTGCCATGACGACAAGACTATGAGGCTGTCCACTTTAAGCCCATGCATTAAGAAGGCACTGCATGTGTGTCTGATAGAGGACATTGTGCTTATTGTAAACTAAACCATATTGACATTAAACCAAAACCTCTATGCTATGCATTAGAAATAAATGCTTTTTACTGAGTGTGAAATTACTGGTAACACTTTATGTTAAAGGTATAGAACTACTAAATATAAAATTTGTACAAATAATTTTAAGAAAGCAGAATGAATAAGTAAATTGTAAAAATATTCTTCTATATTTTTTTTCTGTTCTTTGCACAACAACAGTTTGGAGTTCATTTTCATTACATCTGGAATTTATTGCTGCCATAATAAGACAAATGTTAACATATTTATTTGAATTCAATTATCTGGTTTTGAGAAGTGAAAATGAAAGGTAAGAAGTCAGGTTATTGTAATTGTTGTAAAGTTAAAACTCCTGAAACTCCTAATTGTTTCAGAGAATCAACAAGAACAATCAAGAAGGGTTATCACATTTTGCTTTGGTGCTGACTGAGAGCCGATCCTAAACAGCTATTCACATATGATCTTGTGTAGATACTGACATATGGTGAGAAGCCTCTGCTTTTACAACTTCAATGCTGTAGCACAATCTTGTTACAAAGTAAGAAAGTATTACTGTCATTACTGATACTGCCATTGTTACTGTGTTATTCGTATCTTAAAAGGGTTTGTACCAATTTAGTCACAAGGATTTGTGCTTTCAAATGATGTGTAATCAGAGCTGATGCCAGGGTTAAACCTATATAATAATATGTGTTTTACTGATCAAAGTAATATATTCAGATCTCGTGTAAAAACCAAGTGAAAACTGGGTCTGAGACTAGACTACTAATCAGCACTAGTAAACCAAAAGGGAATTAATGTTAATTATTATTCATAATTATTAAGCATCTTTGAGTGTCTTGAAAAGAGCTATAGAAGTAT
>OMNN01033196.1:17853-33024 GCA_900302755.1 Chromis chromis | reverse complement strand
AGATTTGTGCGGGAGGTGAGGGTGGGTGGGGTGTGTCCTGTGTTTTTGTTGTTCTATTTGTTTGTCTTATAATAAAGGGAAAAAAAAAAAAAAAACTTCTCATACTTGGGAGTTTAAACTTGACATTTTCAACTCTGGAGTCACAAGTACACCCGGAGACTCCAGAGGACGATTTGCCATTGAAACACTATTGTTCCTGCTGACACCAGCTGGGCTCTGATGAAGGCGACTGTGCTTTACTGTGACAAAAGAGTCTCAACTCAAAGAACCTCAAAGAGATTTTATTCGGGGCTTTGACTGACAAAAGATGTTCAGTACCCAATCCTGCACTATGAAATTTCTTATTAATCACACAGCCTCTGTTCATTGTTGTTTCAATATGTTTGATATTCACTCAAATGTAGAGCTATTTATACATATAAAGTCCTCAAAGTCCACAGTCAGTGTATTGTCCAATAAAAATGTGAGACTTTACCTTCAGACAACCTCCAGCAACATGTTGTCTTTAAAGTCTCTCTCCGGTCATTGATGTAATCCCAAAAAGCTTGTCTCTGTGTATCTGAGATAACAAAAACACGTTTTTTCCCCACATGAAAATAGTCCCTTCCTGCTTTAAAGTGGTTCAGATGTTACTCTACATCATCGCTTTGTCTAGAACAGGGGTGGCCAACCCTGGTCCTCGAGAGCCCCTATCCTGCATGTTTTAGATCAGGGGTGCCCAATCCTGGTCCTCGAGGGCCATTATCCAGCATGTTTTAGATGTGTTCCTCTTCCAACACACCTGATTCAAATGATCAGCTCATCATCAAGCTCTGCAGAAGCCTGATAACGATCCTGATCATTTTAATCAGGTGTGTTGGAAGAGGGAAACATCTAAAACATGCTAGATAGGGGCTCTCGAGGACCAGGATTGGGCACCCCTGGTCTAGAATGTGCAGATCTATGAAGTCCCCACATGGTCTCCAAACACCCTGCAGTCCGAGCACACCAGCTCACCTATAACTCTGCTCAAACACTGTACAACTACACTTTAATATTGGAGTAATTCAGGCATACATGTTTGACCCGGGGCTGCACGGTGGCTCGGTTGTTAGCACGAGTTTGCATGTTCTCCCTGTGCAGCGTGAGTTTTCACCGGGTACTCCGGCTTCCTCCAAAAAGTCCAAAAACATGCTGAGGTTAATTGATGATTCTAAATTGTACGTAGCCCTGCGATAGACTGGCAACCTGGCGACCCCTGCCAAGTCAGCTGGGATAGACTCCAGCCCCCCGCGACCCTACAGAGGATTAAGCTGTGTACAGATAATGGATGACTGTTTGACCTGGAAATCAATTCTGAAGAAGAAGAATGATACAGATAGCCCCACCCTACAAATCGACAAGATTGGCTCCTTAGGTTTGCTACATATGAAACCCTGGAAGTCTGAATTTGTGTTTTTGAGACTGTCATCAACACACTCGGTTTTTTATTTGCAAATGCTCAGCCTTGACGCTGACTGCTTAATTTGCCCCTGATGTGTCTTCTAGCATATGGAAAACACAGTATGTGGACATTAACAAGGTACAAAAGAGGGGCTTTAAACATCAGAGCCAATGGTACATTAAATCACCAAGTGCTTGCCTACAGAAGAGGTGACGGAAAGCATTGGAGCAGACTTTAGAACAGCTGTGAGATAAACTGCTACAGATAGAAGTTCCTCTAAAACAGAACAGATAGGAAACTTCTGGTTTGCGTTGTGCATACTCTTTTTTACTGCAGTTGCTGTGGTCTTGACATCTTAGAATGGTTTCCATTATTTGAACCATGAGACTTTGTGCTTGTGCAGTTTGTCAGATTGGATTCAGAATGGGCCGATGCCTTGCTGTCCTCAGAGGATGTACTTAACAGCTTTCAGCCTGGCTCTGCATCACTTTACACTCGCTGTACTTGGCTGGAAGCGGACTACGAACTGGACTTGAGCTGCGACTGATAAAGATGCAACAACACAAGTCCAGACGGGAACGCAGACTGACGAAGGCCTGTTGTAGGTGTTTGTGTAATAATCTTTTGTGCACATCACAGCTCCACTGTCACTTCTTGAACTTTCGTACTTTGTAGGATGCCAGAACCGATAGAGGTATAAAAAGCAAGGGGGGAACCGGCAGCAGCTGGATGGGAAACGCGTTGCTGTCACCAGCGGTGCTTCGTTGCGATAAGGTTAATGAGAGGACTCCAGTTTTAGCTCCGCATACAGTAGAGTAAGTCGTTTCTGCTATAATGAATGCAAAAATAGAGGTGTTGAAGCTGAAACGCTGCTAATTTCTCCGTCTTATTGAGTTGTACTGTTGGCAAGACGAGACGAAGTGGATGCTTGGAGCTAATGATGCAGCGGTAGTGAGACGGGAAGCCGGTGTGAGCGTTAGAGAAATAGAGAGTGATAGAAAAGCCATTGTTCCTCCTCTCCAGACAGATGGGTAATGGAGCAGAGCTGTGTGAACATATTACTCCCTCCAGACTCAACCTCCCCTGACAGCGTGAGACTAGGCTGACCTCAGGGTTTAGCACGCTATTAATGATCACACCCACGCCATGGAGAAGTGGACTATCACTGTCCTGCGGTCAATCAAAGGGGTCTTTTCGGGTCCTTTGATGCCGAAAAACTCCTTTCACAATCAATAGCGGAGAGGCAGAATCAATCTCACTGCAAAGCTCCTTAGCTGGGTTTTAGGGCGAGAGCAAAGGCGGGCATTTCGTTTATAAAAAATGAAGCGTTCAGGTATGGACCTCTGAGCTTACGTGGATGCAGTGACAGCTCCGGTGCTGTAAAATCGTCGTGGCATTCTTACCCTTTTGCCACAAGCTGCTGCATGCAACCGGTGGCTGCTCTCTCTCCGCTGCCACTTTGCATGTTTCGGTTTGATCTCTGGTTCAGTCTTCGAGTTTCTTTTCCACTCGAGGTCCCTCCAAAACCCGACTACATGTTATCAGGTGTTTCCGAGGGTGCACACTTTTTTTTAATTAAGGTTTGTTTTGAAGTCAGAAAGCAAAAGTGAAGCCGGAGTGCTTTCAAATCTCACCTGGTTTCCATAGTAACCCGGTCATTAGAGAGACCGTGCACCTTCTCTGTTTGCCGTCATGAATTGATTCATCTTTGGCAGGAAAAGTCCATCCCAGCGTAGATAACACACACAGATCACAGAAACATCTGAATGCTTCCCGCTAATAGAATGTAGCTCTAGACACAGTTTGACAGGGATTGGACTGAAGTTTGCTTTTTTTTGTCACCTCACTTTTGTGTCTTATTATAGCGTGTTGTTTCAGGAATGACTGTTTAAAGAAGGGTCATGCACAGGAGGTGTAAATGATGGCTTTAGTGTGGATCATAAAGGTGCACAAACGTGTCTCTGTTTGCACAGTCAATCGATAAATGTAGCTAATGAGGCCCATATGTTCAGATGTTGTTGGGAACACAATTGATCTTTATGGACTATCGTTCTCATCTTCACTATCAAAAGGAAAGGTAAGTGTTTCATATAAAGAGACATTTGGCATTATAAGTTGGGCCTATGACTTTAGTTTCTTTTTTATCACAGCCGTATATCTGTAAGACTGTAAGCAACATATGGAGTGGACCGAGACTTGACAGCGTAATTCAAAGTAGTCATTAACTGAGCCGCCTCCTCCCCAACAATCCAGCCATTGTGTGTGACAGCTAGGATTTGAATAAGAAATTGAAATGGGAATACAGAATGCGAACCAGCAGCTCCTTTCTGCTTCGCAAATCATTTTTATATAGTCTCAAACGACCCTGAGTGATCAATAGCAACAACCCCAATTACCTGAAGGCTGATGTCAGAGGACGGTGTTGGTGCTGTTTGTACCCCGTAAACCAAAATTACTCAAACTCTGCCTGTCACACCAGGATATAACATCCCATATTTCTGCAGGAAAAAACAGAAGAGCTCCAAAAAAAAAAAGTGAATTTAAATAAGGCACATTTTATGTTCCAATAGAAGACTGTCTTTGGAGATCTCATTCATTCATTTAACTGACTTGTATCTCCCTTCAGCATCCACAGATATTCACAGTGTGCCTGAACAACCCGCAGCACGTTCAGCCCAAACATAAAACGCAGGAGGATCGTGCTCAGTGCACATGTTATTAATGGTTGCAATTTTCAGAAGAAAATTAAACTGGTTCGGGGAAAAGTACACCTTTCACAACAGGCAATGACATTTCGTGGAATTGGAAACGTGCAACGACTTTGTGCAGCTAACTTCAGCACCCAGTAGGCTTTGTGGTCTGCAATCTCCTTAAATTGTAAATGTCTCACAAACACACTTGTTTCAAAGCTGTCACTGGTGGCTTCCCTGCCTTCGTTCCCTAAGGGGCGAAATAATACGCTCTAATCTTGATGTGGGTACCTCAGCCATTTTTGGATTTCTGTGTCCCATGGTGTCTTTTTCCGAGCGATCAGAAAATCCCATAATCCCCCAGATCCCCTAAATCCTAAAGCCTCCACCGCCACCGCCGCATGAGTTTCGACTCCAGCAGATCAGCCCTCGGAGGTGTGGAGAAGAATCTGGGGCTGCAGAAGGGAAAATTATGCTGTCTTACTTTACCAAGGTGGGAGAAGATGTTCCATTTAGAGGATGATTCTTTAAATTGGCGGAAAAAACTAAATAAAATACACATTTTGCTTTAATTTGAATGAATCTTTTCCCAGCCGTAGTGACAACACAGTAAACTCCACTTAGAGTACCCCACTCTGTTGGCAGTAAAGATAAAAAAAAGACTGTTAAAGACACAACAGATAACTTTCCTTTTTCCATTAAGTGAACTCAGCAGCCTCAAGCGAAAACGCTGAGTATTGGACACTTTGTCAAAGGCAACAGTGCAGACAAAAGATCCGTCTAGATCCACTTAAAACTGTTTGCCTCTGATTCCTCAGCTCAATCACTCTGTCCGTTTGACAGCTCCAACCTGGGAGGCCGAGATATATGTTCAAATATTATACAGCTGTCTGTTAAAGCAGGTGTTTTTTTTTAATCTGTCTCACTTTTGCCAAAACATGCCACAGATATGTCCAGGAAACTGTCACGGTGAAAATGTTCGAGACAGCTCAAGGATGCGGGCAGACTGCCAATGAAATGCAAAATACCGAACAATGCTCACCAAATCTGAGCAGCTCCAAAAGATGTTCAGGTTTAAAGACTGTGTTGAATTCATATTTATTAGGTAGGGTATTGTATTGAGATGTACATGGAGTCACAGTCTGGGATGTTCTTGGTACAGCTGAGAATAATAATAATAATAAATTGACTTTTTTTTTGTCATTTGCTTTGAAAATTTGTTATATTAAAGAGTCTCTCATTTGCCATAATTCATACTGTAAAAGTAGCTGGGCTCTCAAAAAACGATAATGAAAATAAATAACACAGCGGCTTGTTTACGCTCAAGTAAAAATAAATCAAGTAAAACGTCCATTGAGACAAGCACTAAATATTCATTATTCAGTCAGGCAACTCTCATTTGAAATGTTTTATTAAAGCAACATAGAGTTAGAGTTTGCCGTCTAGGCTCCAAGCTCATCAATCCCCGCAGATGTGGTTTTTTTTTAAGAATGATGAGAGAATATCTTCCCCCACAGGTGGATGCTGGGGTGGTGGAGGCCGGCAGCGACGCAGCAGGATTGACACGTCAAAGGGGGGAGAGCTGGGAAATTTATGCAGCTTAAATAGTCTCTAAATTGGGAGGGTGTGTTTAGTAGACGATGTGTGGAGAGTGAAGCTTGCCACCAGTGAATGCAACAGCGCAGCTCCAGCTAACTGCCTGAATTAGCTCTATTTGACTTGAATTAACCATTAAAGCCAGCAGTGCATTTCAACCTTAGACCTGCACAAGGAAATGCTGCCTGTTAGAGAATTGGTATTTAGTGTGGGTTCCACGTGGAGGTGAACACGGTGAGAAGAGAATCTGCTCAGAGATTTTTACAAAAACCATTTTAAAGTTATGTGTGTCTGTGTGGACATGTAAAAAAAATGGAGAGTTTGTGCATTGAGTATGTGCCTGAAACAACAATGGGAGTTTACAGCTTAAGTTTGCACTGCTGCACCACTTTACCGGCATGTTACAGCCTCTGTTGTGCCCAGTGCTACTCAGTCCACTGCATCTGGGCTCTAAAGTCCACGTTATCAATGAATTGACAGTCTCCAATGGTGTGTGAAGTATCATTCTAGTAGAGTAGACATGGTTGTTAGAGCATTTGCAGTCATTTTTGTGTTACTGTGTCTATGGAAAACACCATAGTTGTCGGGCGCCCCGATAGCCTAATGGTTATGTCGTGTGACCCAAGTGCAGAGGCGTAGCGGCTGTCCCAGGTTCAATTCAGACCTTGGGCGTTTACCGCATGTCCTCCCCCACTCTCTCCCGTTTCAGACTCTATCCACTGTCCTATCCAATAAAGGCATAAAAGGCCAAAAAAAAAAATATTTAAAATCATAGTTTTCTGGACAGACGGAGAAGATATCAGTCTAAAAAATATCCATAGTTATTTGCACAAAGTCAGAAACGTGTAGTGTGCATTAACAGATTATACAAGATCGACACAAATCGTGCACTGTATGTCAGCTTTAAAGGCTAACCCTGCTAGCATGCTGTAGCTGACAGACAACAACTGGTGCACTGCCAAAATGTTTAAGTGGAACTTTTCTCTAGAATTTTCTTTTCCAGAATTCAACTTGACATAAATAAACTGCTGACAGTAACTGTTTGAATCACATCTCGTATTGTAGATTGTAACTGAAAATATATCAGTGTTTCTTCATCAAGAATTATTTAGGGAAAAGGTAATATGCATGTTTTGCAGAGGGGTAGAAAACACAATGTCACAATAGATTGTATATGCATGTTTTCACTATTTAGAAAAAAATAAATACTAAAATTTTTATGTAAATGCAAAGTGACAGTTGGTTTTGTGTTTCAGAAATATTTATCTATTGTCTATTTTTAAATTTTTAACGTCGCATACCATAGTATGAGATGAGCCAGTATAAAAATACACCCAGGGAAAATGTACATGTGCAAAACAACACAATCTACAAGTGGGGATGCGTTAAAATTACCATACAACTCAATGACAAACACTAAATCATCCATGGACATGAAGGACAGCAGCATTAGTTTCAGCAAGATCCTCAAAATGACAAATGCTATGTTCAAGTGACAAAACTGCAGCTGTAGATTTATTTTTTTTAACACACAAGACAGCCATTCGTCTCCTGTTACAGAGGTAGTCAATGTTTTTAAAAGGTCCCATATTGTGTCCCGTTTTTAGAAAATTAATGAAAGTCTCATTTCAATTTTCAGCTCCAATACTGCAAAGATGGTTCATTTTGTCATGACTGTATAACCCCTGGTTCAGAACAGCCTGTTTCAGTGTCAGTAGCTTTAAATGCTGCTTCAGGAAGAAGACTCTCTCTGTGTCTGTGATTGACAGCGCAGAGCAAAACAGTTAAAGGCAGCCCACACACTGCAATATTGCTGAATTTACATCTCAGCCATTGTTTTTAACTGATGTATGGAGAATCTGTCAGATGACAATGCGGGTATAAAATCATCAATTTAGCAGCGCAGAGCAGCAAATTGGAAATGGCTCTGATGTGACATGTTGCTGTGGAGTCCTAATTGGCTGCGTTTCAGTCACCATTTCATACTTGTCTCACTGTCTGACAACCGAAACAGAAAAATGAGTAAATGAGAACAGCTCTTCTGGGAATTCTGCTGTATTAAAGTACAGAATATGTGAGCACAGAGAGCAGGAGAGAAGCAAACAGACTGGTTGAGCCGTTCATTGAATGCCTTCATCTTTTCAGTGAAAGCTGAACTGAACAGATCAGTTTTCAAATAATGAGCGTGAACAGGAACGCGCTCAGAAAGCGGTTTTCAGGTTTTACGACAGTTTATGGCAAACACTGATGACGGTCCAGCGTGGCTAGTGCCGCAGCCAGTTTAACAGAAGACCTAGCAGAGTTTTATGAACTAACAAATGAAGACACAGACAGCAAAAATCTCACATTTTTATGCAAACTGTGCCCACCTGCTCTGAAAAAACAAGTGCGAACGTCAGTCACATCCACGTCAAATTTGAAACGACACGTTGAGTTAAAGCACCCGAAATATCTGCGACTGAAAGGTGAATGCAAGACGTTTGAAGTCCTGCATAATTTGGCTCATGTTGGCTAAATAAAGGTTATCATGACCACACATTATTTAAGGGGTAAATTATATTCTCAACCTCAACATCATTTGCTCTCTTGGGTTTATTAATTATATCTTGATTCTTTATTGATATGATAATTTGATTAGTTTTGGAGTAACAGTGATTTACAGCTGGTGACGAATGGTTAAGTAGAGGTTCTATTGAGTAACATAGAGTCTTATCTATTTAAAAAAAATGTAACAAACGAATGTGAACTAGTTAATTTTCATATGTGTGAACTGAACTTTGAGCTAGTTCTTTTCAAGCATGAACTGGCACAACACTGGTTGAGTTTAGGTTGGACTGAAGCACAACATGAAAACACAGTAACCCACCCAGTCCTTGTTTACTGATTTCAAATGGGTCTTAAAGTTTCCTCCATCTCTGAACTTCCCTCAGCTTTTACAATTTCCGCTCTAACCTGTGGTCAAACCATCAAAGCTACTGGAAACGTTTGCCACATTAGTCGCGCAATGTAAGGATTTTCCTGTTGTTGTGACATTGCCATCAATAATCCCAGGAATCATCAGATGCTGGGAGTGGCTGAGACATTCTAAAGTCAGCAAAAGCAGCTCTTAGAAAGTAAGTAACATTGAGGACTGTGAGGCAGCATCTCTTTGTGAATGGCTCACCTGGAAGCAGTGGGCAGTGAGGGGGCAGGATTATACAAAAGTTTGAGCCAAACAGTATTGATTCCTCCGCTGGTAGCAGCTCAGTGAAATTCTTGCTGGCTTGTAAAGCTGGGAGGCTAGATCTAGTTGTGGGGGCTTGAGGAACGGCAGAAGCAGACATCTCCATATCCCTAACAGGTTTTACTTTACACCTCCAACTTTATCACAACCACAAAACACAATAAAAATGGATTTTCACCATGTGGGACCTCTAAAGCACGATCATTCCATAGACTCAACCATGTTAGAGTACTTATTTTACGTTCAACATGCTAACGAAAGCAGCAAGTAGAAACAACACAGTACTAAAGTCCAATTTGCTACCAGTTAATTCAGCATTAACAGAAAGGTTTCCCAGTTTATAGCACAGGAACAATCCCCCATGCTCATCTCTCCATAGTTTCTACCATTCACAAGCAGTTTTGCCACCCGTGTTCTGTCAGGTTATTTATCAGTTATGTCAACCTAACAAAAAAGAAATCAGTGAATAATCTTTTTCAGTGGTTAGGCCTTGATTTACTCTTTAGATGGTACAGTGCTGGAATGTTCAGTATATTAGTCTTAATTGCTTTACTTAAGACTTTTTACTTCACGGCTCCCATTGAAGGACATCCTTTACTTTCAGCATCAATCATCAGTTTTAAGCCAACTAGACTCACATGTGTTGATTGTTCTTCTTCCCAGGTTTTTTTTTTTTTTTAAAGAAATCGACTCGTTTTAAGTTAATTCCTTTTCATCCAAAAGGTGCAAACTCTCCGCTTGCGCTCCCACTGCCTCTCTACGTAATGACTTGAGCTCGCTAATGGACTTTAGAGGGTTCAAACAATGTGCCAGCGCTCACACTCAATAATCCACCCAGGAGAGACTCTCAGAAAGCTGTTATCTCCTCCACAAGTGTGAAGTTAATCAAAGTGCAGTCTCTCGTCTCCTCTTCTAATCCTCCCAACGGTTCAGAAACTGCTGTCATCTATCCAGGAAACTTAAAATATTAAACTCATTACAGAATTCAATACATTTTTGCCTGAGCACCTCCTCTGCGGTGGCAAATGCCATTTGATTGCTGTGTTGTGGAGCCAATCAGGAGGCACGGAGGGGAGCGTCCCGCGGGGCTGCGAGTGTCGAGTTCAGTCCAGTATTAGCATCTGGTCCTATCACACAATTAACCTGCTTGTTGACCAGGAGCCCCTATCTCTGTCACACAGCTTCCAGTGTGCCAAGTTGCCTTTACCCATGGGGGCTGTGTGCACAGAGCAAATATTAAACTAGACTGCAGAGCTTCACAGGCCTGCATCTCTGCTGTTTAAGATAAACATTCAAAAAATAAAAATAGACAATTCTGAGTGGTAGATAAGACATGTGCGCTGCAGAGTCAACTCATTACTCATTATGACTCACATTACATTGTGGCTTTCCTGAGGCAAACTATAAATGGACATTTATTAATCAAATACAATTTACACACCAGTTTGTCTTATTTGTTTAGGGAGTGTTCATATTTAACAAGACTTAAGTGACAGATTTTAATAACACAAGCTTTGAAATTTAACAGATTAATAATGAAAAGTCCTTCTGCTGTACTATTTAAAGCTGTTCTGAGCAAAACAGAACAGCTTAAAATAGCTTAGAAAACTTGAATTTGTGTAGAAAATGCACTGTTTACTCCTACTTCACTAACAGATGCAGCTTAAAAACTGTAGTGCCTGCTGTTTTGAGCATTTTCAAACAGAATCTGTGAATATTTGTAGACTACAGTGTTAATTTAGGCACAAAGTGTTGATTTTATTTTTATGTTTTTACTTGTTTTTAAAGATCTGAAATTTAGTAGGAGCCAGAAGTCAGAAGATATTTGGAAACAGACTAACACGTTGTTGGCTTGGGGCTTTTCATTTCTTTCTTCATAATTAAAACTCCAATGAGCAGAAAGTGGTGCAATATTGCAATATACAATAATGCAATGCTGCGTAAGTGTTTTACTTTAAAAAGCTTTCAACGCTTTTGTTCTCAGACTACAGTAATGGCATTCTGTAGGTGTAATGTTCCTCATGGCTTTGTGCGGACATGACAAGACATTTGTAGAAGAGACATGTGCTCATGTAATATTTGGCACATGAAAGGGAGCGGTGGTGTTCCTGGAAGTATTATCCAGTTGAGTTTGTTCTAACAAGACAGTTTCACTGCAGTGCTGCTTGCATTAATGTGTTGAACCCTGTCAAAATATCGCAAGACAAACTAATCCTACTGCTAGACTCTACTTACATTTTGCTTTCGGGGGATGTTCACTGTCAGCATTTTTTATAATATAATAAAAATGTTTAAAACTGCACTGTAGATTGTCTTAAAATGGCAGTTAGGGCAAGGGAATGATTGTGGTTCATAATACAAACATTAGAGATGTCCTGATCAAGTTTTTTTTGTGGTTGCGTTACCATTCTCCTAGAAAATATACGCTTCAATTATTGTAGATTAGCTGTAGTACCTGGTTGCACCACTAGGTGGAGCTTCTTACTATTAAATACTGTAGCTACTAGAGTAGGCGGGCGGTTCTGTGTTGGCAAACAAAGAGCATTGTGAGAATTTAGCAGGCAAAAGGGCACCATGACAAAGTCTCCTGTGATGCTTAATGACCAGCGGTAAGTGCACATTTAATTAAGCCTGAATCAATTAAAATGTGATTTTGTATTTCAGTGTCACGGGTAACAACTGCCATTATTACCTGTACTGTGGGTAGCTTAAAAGAGCATGATAAGTACCACTCAATTGGCAAAATTAATGAATTAATTATTAAATGATATGTTTATTAAGAAAATTTGACAAAAAACTCAGAAAAAAAGCAGATGTAAACAAACAATCATGCTTAGGTTTGTGCCAATATAGTAATAATTTGGACATACTACCTGCCAGTCTTAAGCTGTATGAACATATACTGCTGCTATAAAAACACCTAAGGCCTTTGTTATCACTTTGGCCTGATCTGAATTGTGCTGCTCAAATGCCACGGGGGGGAGATGGGTTCGCACTGCACTCACTTTTTATCTCTTACCACCGATGTTCACATTGTGATGCCATCTCAGATGACTGAGCAAGGTCGAAATACAATCGGCTACATACCTGATTACAACTGAACTATGGCAGCATGTAGCTTTTGTCCGAACTGCTTGTCTTTGTCCATCGTCACGGGGGGTTAACTAAGAAACTGTAGCGTTCCCAAACAGCGGACTGTATTGGTAGTGGAGGATGTTCAATCTCTGGTTGGTCTGCGTTCACCAGAACACTCCTGGTCTTTGCTAAAGTTGAAATGTGGAGTCTCAGATAAGCACGGAGACACTTCCTATTTATGCAACTCTTCTTACGCTGTGATAAACACTCATCATGCTGCTATTCATCTCGCACTTTATTTATTCATGCGGAATATCTACAAGTAATGTTATTTACTACTGTACTGTACCATATTTCCTGTTACTGCTTATCACAGATTCCACTCTGGTGCAGTATTACAGTTGGACCAGTGCAATCCATTCATGTTGCTTACAGCTGTGCCTTATCTCTGCAGTCAGCTTGATATTTAGTGTGTCTCTGTATATATATATGACTTTATCTTTACACTACATTGTTTTTATTGTTTGATTACTGAAAGTCCTTTGGTTTTGCGTTCTAATATTTGCATTTTCTTTTCACTAAGGGAAGTAGCACTTCTAATTTTGTTATCGCAGAGCTTACAGTGACAATATGCACTTTCAGCTTTTAGTATAGCTGCATTTATTCGGTTTGCATGCATGCCAAAGCTAAATGGCTATTCAAAACATTTTAGTACAAATACATAACCGTTACACCCCTACGATTTGCAGGATTTTTATGTGTTCACTAAACACAACTGTCAATGTCTCCTTGGATCCCTGTTTTTAGGTCGCTCGCTTCGACAACTGGCTTTTCACTCTGTCAGCTATAAACACATGGTGGAACTTCATGTTTTAAGATTGAATTCAGAGAGACCACAGCATGCTCCTTACAACCTGTTCACACATATGACCTCCTGGCACCTTCCCCCTTTACTTGAGAGTTAAATATCTGCCAATCAGCTTCGTGCAAAGATCTCTGACTTTGAGAAACCGATGGAAAGCTGCTCCAAATCAACTATGTAAATCTGTGAATAGCCAGTGTTGGTGGTAAACACTTCCCCCTGTCAGTATTACATAACTATGATTAGCTACTGTGGCTTGACGACAATGAGTGATGACATTTTGCTCAGGAGCTACTTTTTTTGTGTGTTCCAGTGTGGTGGCATCAGAAGAAAACGACTGCCTAACCAAAGCTGAGTATGTAAATGATTTGTTCATATCAACATACCTGCGAGCTTCAGGCTCCTGAGGGGCAGGACACTGTGTTGCAATCCATTTTGCTGTATAAAGGGCACATTAGTTTCTATATTGACACTGAACATTGACACTGGACATAAATCATGCAGAATTTTCCAATATAGAAGTAACGCCTGGGGATACGCCCAATCTGTCCAGCTTTATTTTATCTGCAGACATTATGTTTGGTTTGTGCAATTCCCAGAGTAGTGGCACGCAGCAACCTGTCCCCATTGTTCTGGTGCTTTGAGCCCCTGACTCTGAGTTGCCTCATGATTGCACCTGTTGTCAGTTAGATATATGCCATTCCCCCGCCACCTGACCTGCGGTACATCTGCATCCTGCTTGATCCATCATCCTCCACAGCGTTGTCTCATAGTCTCGCCCTATCACTCTGTAGCTAATGAATTTTTACCATACAGAGCGCTATAAATATTATATCCAATATGAAGTCTTATGATTTGTTTTATATGAGATGTGGAGGAAAGGAATGTCATAAACCAGCTGGAGTTAGAAGCTCTACAGTACAAGAATACAGGACCAGCGGAGCAGGTGGCTGCATGATGCTCTCACATAATAAAAGCTGGGAATTTATGACATTACAAGAGTGGAGGGCCTTTATTGATCTGGCCCACGCTACCTGCATGCCACTGTGGATGTTTTAATTTCTAGAGGAATACCAATAAAACTAACTAGGCTGCATTCTGACCCTGTAAAAATAGCTTAAGCTCATTTTCAGTCTCAGTAATTTCCATCATCAGGGATTTGAAATAGATCATAGCTACATCCATCACAGACAGTGCCTGGTATTGCATGATGAAAGCTTTTGCTCCACTCAAGATGCTTCATTGCCCCGAAATATTGCGTTGTTAATCATGACAAATAAATATGACTTGCAGCTACCCTGTCATGTGCATACAGAGAGGATGTGAGTGATGTGGAGGCAGTGGGAAGATGCTATAGCTTCCTAATGTCCCCGATGATGTTTAGGGAAAACTATGTGGGAGAAACATAATTGAAATGCTAATGTTTTGGCACATTCCTAAGAGCCTATTAAAATGTTTGATTGTTTACCGGAGGCTGTGAGGGCAATGGATATTTAATAGTTTGTTTAATCGACAGAGTGGGGCAATAAATATTTGCATGTCACATAATATTAATATGACTATTATTATGTATTATTGTTGTTGTTGGTAGTAGTTGTTGCAATTGAAAGGAACAGTCGGGTATTTTGAGGAAAAGCATTTATAATGCATCATTTAGACTGAACTGGCTTATCTTTATGCTAAGCTAAGCTAATCAGCAACTGGTAGCAGCTTTAAGTGCTCAGTTGGGTATTTGGGAAAATGTGTTGACTGGCTTTTTATATAGCACATTTAAAACAACTACACCCGACCAAAGTACTGCACAAGCTTAAAATACCAAGATAAACACATTAAGATGAATAGAAATTTACAGCCAGCAGCTGGTTAGCTTAGCTTAGCTTAGCTTAGCATAGAGATAGAAAGCAGGAGGATACAGTTAGGATGGTTCTGCACAAACATAACAAATCACCTACCAGCACCTTTAAAGCACATTAAATATCTCATTATATCTTGTGTCTTTTGTACAAATGAAACTAAAAAATACGAGGCAATCATTATTAATCTTAAACTGAGCTAATCAATTGTGTTTGTGTTTTGAAGCGTCAGGTTCTATATTTGGCTCTCTCTGTCTTCGTATTTTGAAACCATACGTGACGAGTGTCAAATGAATCTCTCAAAGGACACATAAGCTGATAGGGTAGCAGCCTTTCAATCATAAGGTAACCATGCTCCAAAGCATACCCTGCTTTATCATCTATTTTACTCTAAATGGGACCATAGTTTACAAAATGGACATTATACTGTATTTAGGGAGTCTTGAAAC
>OMNN01033180.1:0-11358 GCA_900302755.1 Chromis chromis | reverse complement strand
CATAGCTAGAAGGTGTGCTTAATACTTATAGCTATTTGCTTTTAAAATATTCACCTTATTCTGCTTATGCTGGCCATCTTTAAATTCATTATAACCTCTTAAACCATTCGATTCAAGCAAAGCAATGTGGAGATTAAGTTTTCAAAAACAATTTTCCATACTGATTCTTCCTATTTGCAAGTAAAAAATCTGTTGATGAATATTTATCTGTGATTTTCATGAACTGTTTCTCAGTGTTATGTTTTTAAATTATGATGAAAGCTTTGGTACATGGAAAAAACCATGTAATGTGATTACCTCTTGAATTTTTTACAATGCCTCCTCTTGGCTTGAGTTTCAGAACCTGTTCATCATTTGGTGTTTTCATCAACAGCACCTTTAAATGAGGTAATGATTTGAATGTAAAAACCTTCAGCTGTTCAGGTGTTAATGGCTCAGTGGCTAATTGTGTTACACATTTTAGTTGCTAATAATAGTGGGACAAATACTAAGCAAAAAATACCAATATATAATAATCTAAAAAATAATCTAACCTTTATTGTTCCCCTTGGGGAAATTCCTTCTCTGCATTTGACCCATCTTATTCAAAGTTAACCTTAACTATACATACTAGGAGCAGAGGGCTGCCGCGGTGCAGCGCCCGGGGAGCAGTCAGGGATTAAGGGCCTTGCTCAAGGGCCCACAGTGGTGGTTACTGGGACAAGAGGTCACTCTCACTTTCCCACCTCAACCTCTTGCCAGTCCGAGGGCTCGAACCGGCGACCCACCAGTTACAAGTTCGCTTCACAAACCACTAGGCCACCACTGCCCCTAACATATATAGATTGTCCTTTATTTAAAACCCTACTTTAGTGAGAGTGCATTACACAATATACTTATGAAAAGTAAAAGTATCATTCTGCACAAAAATCGACACTGTAATATTGCTACACCTGCACGATGCACCAGCATTATTCAGACTTGGTTTAGACCAGTGTTTTATCTGTTGGTGCCAGGAATCCATTATAGAGAGTTCTGTGGCATCATGAGATAATTAAACTGGCACAAAAAAGAAGAAGAAGAAAAAAAAACATTCAACTATGCAAATTTGCTTTTTTGGATTTTGTTTTGTTTGTTTTTTTATTGCATCATTAAGAAACTTGAGCTCTTTGGACCTTTAAAAGTTGAAACTTCTAATTAAAATAAACCATCTTGGTGAAATCTGTCTTTGGTGCAACTGTTAACAACCTGCAAATATCTGAACTCAGACTTGCTCCTATTCTGTAAAAGGTCTTAAATTTTGTCAAATGCTGTTTTAAACTAAAATCATTATCTGAAAAGTAAATTTAATAAATATCGTCAAGTAAAAAGTGCAATATTTCCTCAAAAATGTAGTGTAGTTGAAGTCTAAGTAGCACAATAAGAAAAATACCTAAGTACCTCAAGTACCTTAAAATTCTACTTAAGTACACTACATGAGTAAATGTACTTAGTTACTTTCCACCACTGGCTGTTAACCTGTTTTAATTTATTCCCATTCTCAGTCACAATTTAAAACAAGGGCTTTATAACTGTGCAATGAAGCCGTTATTAAGAGAGACTGCTCATCCAAGAATGTGCTCTAGATTATGTCAAAAGCCAAGGAGCGTTCCTTCCTCTTTCCATAGGAAGTTACAGCTGGGAATCACAAACCCTCTTAAGTGCAGTTTGATATGGAGTACTTTCATGTAAAAATTAAATTGCTATGCCAAAAACTCCTCCTGCATCACATACTGAACATCTTTGGCAGTGAGCTACTAATGAGATTTGTAAGAGATTTCTCTGGAACTTCTCATGTCATGCTGAGACAGGGGACATCAGCACTGGAACCAGACCCGGAGCACTGGAGACATAATATTGCAGAGAAAGAGGCAAGGGGTGTTATTTACAAAAAAAAATCCCTCAATTTCTATGCGGTACATAATCAGGAATGTTTTCATTTCCACAATAAGGCGTTAATTATTGTCTGATTTCTGGCTGAGCAGGCCCCTGCAATCACCGGTGCTGAGCTGAGACTGAGACTGACTTGGCCTATATAACAGCTAAGCCTCATTAGCCACAGCCTCAAACCTGCAAGTGACTGGGGAGGCAGAGAAACACTGATTTCTCCTGGTGACAACGAGACAACAGATTCCCACCAGAGCCACAGTGGCTATGGCATATAATTGGATATATCCCGACTCCCCAACAGAATTTTCCCGATGGTCTTCTCGCGCACTTGGAGAAAATGTCTCCTTTTTGAAAGAAGACCTGTGTGATTCTTGACCTCTACACTCCACAGAAGCAGCAGAAACCGCCGCCCCGAGGCCACACCATCTCTGGGTGACTTCAGGAAATGTGGAGAGCTACGATAAGAATACAGTCATTTTTTAGGATTTAAAATGGGTGGAATAAAGAAGAAACTCGCACAAATGAATAATTGCAAATTATACTTTAAAAGCAAAGAAACTGATAAATGACTATGTATGGTGTCCCTCTTTTGTCACATACTTCATACTCCAAGTTGTGTCATAATAGCATAATAACAAGGTAATTAATGGTTTTCACAATTCTGTCAAGATGTGTGATATATCAGGCAGCTAGTGAACAGCCAGCTCGCAAAGTTGATGAGCAGGAGGAAGGAATAATGGGAAGTATAAGGATTTGAGCAACTATGACAAGGGCCAAACTGTGATGGCAAGTCGACTGTGTCAGAGAAACTCCACAGTAGAGTATTGTTGGGTGTTCCCAATATGAAGTGGCTGGTACATACCAAAAGTGGTCCATGGAAGGATAACTGATGAATTGGCAACAGGGTCATAGGTTCCAAAGGCTCATAGATGTGCGCTAGCCTGTGAGCAAGGATTGGTCTATGTGGTCCGATCCCACAGAATAGTTGCTATTGTAGCACATAGCTTAATGGTGCTATAATGAACACAGTTCACCACCAAAACAGTGGGAACATGAGCAACAAAACTTGACCATAGAGCAATAGATGAAGGTGGCCTGGTTTGATGAATCACATCATCTCTGACATAATGGGAAAGGCCAGGTTTGTGTGTGTGCATTGTTTACCTGGAAATGGCAGCAGGATGCACTACTGGAAAATAACAAGTCAATAGAGGCAGTGTGATGCTCTGGACAATGTTCTGCTGGAAAACCTTGGGTCCAAGCATTTATGTGGATGTTACTTTAACACGTAGCACCTACCTAAACATTGTTGCAGACCACGTACTCCCTTTCATGGCAGCAGTACTCTCTGATGGCCGATAATGCTACCTGACACACTGCAAAAAATTGCCCAGAAATGGTTTGACACAGAGTTCAAGGTGTCGACTCGGTCTCTGAATTCCCCAAGTTTCAGTCCAATCGAGCAACAATGGGATGTGCAGTAAAAACAACACAGACCAATGGAGGCCCCATCTTGTAATTTCGAGGACTGCTGCTAAGAACTGGTTCCTGAAACCAGAGGACACCTTTAGAGGTCTGGTGAAGTCGATGCCTTAACGAGCCTAATGGTGTGTGTCCACAGGGGCTTTTTTTTTTTACACACAAAGCAACACGGAGACTCCCAACATCGCCTGGTTGATAGGCGTGTCACTAACGGGCCACTAGGTGGTCACATGACAGGCGCTTTACCTTCAATCCTGTAGATGCATCAGACCAACATGGCAGCTCGGTCGCAAATTTTCTCTTTTATTAGGAAAAGAGTTCAGCAAAAAAGTATTCCTGAAAACATTTGAGGGGAGAAGCTATGCAGTTGCTGCATCTGTCCTCATTTTAGTTCAAGAATGGCTAGTTTGGAGGTTTTACGAAAGTCTCGCAAGGTGCGTGACCTCTGCTCAACGCGCCTCATTTGCATAAAGTTGAGGTCTATGCTATTTTATGCAAATGAGCTGCGGACAGCTAGCAGGCAATGCAACGACCCATCACTCAAAACGTGATGCAATGCTACCAGAATACAATGCGGGGCGTTTCACATAGACAATGAATGAAAAGGGTTAAACTGACGGATCACCTGGACACACACCATAAATTGTTTTGGCAGCTCAGGGGTGACATACGCAATAATAGGAAGGTGGTGTAGTGGCCGATTGGTGTGATATGATGTGAACTGCTATGTTGCTACTGCTCAAACACTCACATAACAGTGTAACAGGTTATTATATTTAGCCAAACGTATGTGGATATGCATACATTCAGGTTTCCATTTTGTCTTCCATGCAGCCACAAGATTATCAATGAACCTTAGCAACAGTTCATTCAGGAAAACTATGTCATGTTCCCTCTTTTTGATGATACTCACAAACTGTTTTTGAGGGAATCCTGTCTCTGCAATCAATTTTAAAACTGCTCCCTTTGCTGACTGTTGTCAACTGTCATTTCATTGTCCGATCATTGCAGCCCCTTTCACCACCAGTTGTCATAACATTGATCCAGATCTTCAGCAACGTTCTTAACGCCTGCTCCATCACCACCAGTATTTAGAATACATTGCAGGATATTCATGCCTAGCTCAAGTTATAACTACTCCCAAAAAAACAATATCATACCAGGGCGTAGTGGCCATAGACAGGGGCACGCAGTATTTTTTGGCGTCATTGGTCAAAAGTTTCATGAAAAAGCATATTAGCATATTGTAATTCAATTGGTCTGAGTGTCAGGTTTTAGAAAATCTGGACTGTGACGGTAGATTTTGACTAATCTCAGATCTTTTCAGCCAGATCAGGTTAGATCGTTTAAAGAGGAAAAAAGTCCACAGAAGAAATAGGATATGGTGGCACGATTTGTTAAACAGGGGCGATTCACTCTCGAGAGCAGGGTATTAATCCCATGTGAAGCCACAAGTAAGTATTAACTTTTAGCTTGGCTACTTTTGCACGCTTGAAGTGTGTGCATATGTTCGTATTGGTCTGGTAGTAGGAGCTTAGGACAGAGAGGGGAGAGTTGGATGAGGAGGAGGGCTGCATTTTCAAATTCTGGCAGGTTTCTTTTTTTTTTTTTTTGTTCTTGTTTTTTTCTGCCTTTTCCAGACTTTTACCTTCCCCAGCTTTAAGTCTTTCCTGATTGAACTGATGTTGGGTGATAATGCCTGACACACACACAGTCCTCCCAAGTGTGTTGGACAAGATTGAGTTCATGGCTGTGTGCAGGCCAGTCAAATTATTCCACAACAAACAAGGAAAACCATTTCTTTATGGACTTGGCTGTGTGTTCACGTTGAATCAGGAGAGACTCTTCCCCGAACATTTAAACCGCACTATTGTCTGAAATATTGTTGCATGATTGCATGATTTCCCATAGCTGGAACATAAAGGTGTAGCTACATAAGGAACAACCCAGTCAAAGTACACATATAGTAGAATATATATGTCATATGGTGTTAAATGCATTAAAATGTGTGAAAATATGTCTTTTCTCTGCTGTAATATAGAATGTAGAAGACACAAAGTGGCACATTTTGCGTACTTGGACATCCTTTTGAATTCAGTGTTGATTGGCATGTCACGGCTTGTCAAGTTAAACCCAGCTTTATAAACAGCTCTAATTAGGCATTAAAAATAGGTCCTTCAAGATGTGACATATTTCACACCATGTTCATTGCTTTTATTCATTTATTCAAAAAGCATATAAGTTCATAAGCAGCTACAACATTTTTTAGTTTGGTGCAATCCTCAGAATCGAAGCTACAACATCCAAGCTGGAGAGGATAGAGTTGTTCTTTAGATTACAATTTTAATCAATGACCATGTTTTCATTGTCAGTCGCTGAAAATTCAGAGAAAGTTTCTCATGTGAAAATCGGAAAAAAAAAAAAAAAGAAATTTCATTTGAAAGCGTTCCATTTGTAAAATCAAAGGCTCTCTCCACTCATTGCGTACATGTGACTAGAATGCGTAACAGCTCCCTTCTGTTCTCCCCCTGGCCATGCAAGTAGCACATCCAGTTTGCATACATTAGTCAAAGCCATGATGTGGATTTATGCATCACTTTGATGTGTTTTTGTTTGTAATCCGCTGTCCCTTTTTGTGGCATTAGGGCTCAGGATGGGTGGAATTCAAAGTGAGAAAGACGAGTTAATGACACAGAGAGAAAAGCTGGACTTAGATAAAACGACGGATGTCTTATTATGTCAACGTTAAGGTCACATCAGCGGGTGAATCGAAATGTAAGGAAACTGTATCCCAAGCCTGGCAACAGGAAGGATTATGAAAAATATCATAAGAAAACCACACTGTATGTGATGGAAGAGGGAAATTGGACTTTTTGGTAGTAATAATAGATATATTCAACACTCCAATGCACTATTTTGAATATTAGACCAGTTTTATTATTTTTTCATGAGGGGAAAAATGCATTTCTTTCATTTTTCATACACTGAGCTCATATTTTCTAGACATGCTTATTGCACAAAATTTCAAAATGAGTTTTAGTTCAACATTTACAGTGCAGTATGTGCAAACTAATAATTAGATTTCGATTTACAATATTTCAGCCCATAAGTAAAAAAATATTGCTTAACTGTCCCTGTTTATGAATTTAAGAGTAAAAATCGTCTCCACTGCGTCTCCATCTTGTTTATATCACATAGCTCTTTTTGGAATGTCCCAAAACTGTTTAATAACTCAGCAATTATGCAACCTCATGAATCTTAAACTGTCAGTCTCCCAGCGCACTATGAAGAAAATTATTACCGCACACTTTCTAAGATTAGCAGTTAATGAGCTTGACAATTTCTAAAGTTCGGAGTGTCGCAAAAAATATGACCCAAATTTAATCTTGCACCACGAATAGTAAAACTGTATCAACTGTAACTGTATGCATATCAACTTTTTAATATACTATAAATATTCATCAGAATGTCCTTACGCTGCACCCGCCGGTTCAGGGCACAGATTCTGGTGCTGAGCAATAGGGAGCATCTTAAAAACCGGAGAAATGGATTTAAAACAAGGGACACGCCTGCCACTGGACTTTGATGAAACTTCTTGGCCGAGGAGGATGATTTTATTTTTCCTCAGGGGCCTTACTGTAAGCGCATACAGATATACTGTTCAGTCAGCAGTTAAGTGGGGGCCCATGTGACCATTCAGCTGCAAAGTGCAAATTACTTAAAGGCCCAGTCTGTAATTGCAGTAATGTGCCCCGGCTGGAACACTGTCACTCCGATATTGGCTGCTTTATTATAGTGATTAATTATACTACAGAATATTTAAAGGCTAAAAAAAATACTGTGCATTAGAGGATTTAAACACAATATTTCCTTAATTTTATCTGGTTGCCTAAACCTAACTATATACCTCTAATTAATTCCCCACTGACTATCATTTCACGTCACACGAAGTCATAAAAAAAAGCCTGTTCAAATTTGCTAATTTGAAGAATGTGGCAGCACATCTTTAAAAGTCAGATAAATAAAGAAAAACTAGTGCAAGAAAATAAAATCTGTTTCAATAATTATAAGGTAGATGTCAACGGTCATGTTTCCAGCAACTGGGGAACCAAGATTTGGAGTAGAAGGCAGTTTATAAAGTTCAAGAGGTCACAGTAATAGACTTATAATTGGCAACAATCACACTTTTGGAGCAGGTAAACAAATTATTTAAAGCAGCAGGCAGTCAGAGGAGGTAACTGGGTGCAGGTGGAAACACCAGGGCAGAAATCCAACAAAGATGATCTGACAAAGTGCTGGCTGAAAGCTGCCTCCCCTGCCTTTAAACACAGGGGCCGAGTGTGAATGAGGAGCAGCTGAGTGGATGACTGGATCAGGTGATCCCAAGAGGAGGGAAACAAGAGGGCAGGAGCCAGCATGTCAGCCCAATGATTTTTAAGGTAGAGAAATAAATTGCTGCTTTTCTGTTTAAGCCAGACCTGTATGATCAGTAAGAGCTCAGTAAACTCACATCACATGTCATCATTGGTACCTTGTTGAATTTTCAATTTTCCATTAATGGGGATGAATTTGATGAAGTACATCAGTTTTCATTTTTTTCAAAAGATGCCACAGAACAGTACTAGAAAAAGATGTTATCAAGATAATCTGCTTTGTGCTGCCTGAGGAGAGACAAGTAAAAGAAAAACTTACTTTTTTATGAACAGTCATTACAGTAGTGATCCATTCACTTTAATGAGAACAGTTTTTGTACTGTACTGTTCTCTGTATTATAACTGTGTGATGGTCCAGTGATTTATTAATCCGCAATGGACAATTTTATACTTTGTGATTTATGCCAATCATCACTGCTAGTACAGTAACCCTAAATATACCTTAACCATATGTTATTTTCCCATAACTACTATCTTTTCCTAACCTTAACCACAGTATAGTTTGTATTGCACAACTATTTTACAAGGCAATTTTGAAAACATTACTCAGTGTTAGAATAACTTGCCACTGAACATAGTCCAGAGTTTTGTCTGTACAATATTCACATTTTTATCTGGCAGTAGGACACTGCACACATAATTTTCCATTTTAAAAAGCCAAATTAGTTCTAGCTCTGTACTGCCATGGGTTTCTCTGTGAATATGCCTTGGAAAAGGCATCTCATGTGTTACATTTTTTGATTTGAATCAGTTAGAAAACAAGACTTGAAATGCTACTTGCACACAAATAAGACAAGAATTGATGTTGCTCTTATGGATTTTAGTATAAAATTGAAAAACTATGAGAACAAAATTAGGATAGACCACCCTGTGATGATCAGACCAGCCGTGACACTTGTCAGCTTGTACTCATGTAATAATGTAGTAATTTCTTAATTATTACATGATAACTCAGTGCTCATGGGTCAAACCCCACCCGTCCTCAAATTTAACCCTGATTTTGCTTTTACCTGTGAAGTTGGGTGACTGCGTCTTGTACAGTTGCAACACTACTGCGTTGACAAAACCTGTCCACAGGTAGACAGACAGACATAAACACCTGTCAAAGAGCTCAAAACTATAGGGCTGAATAATGTGGGGAAAATACATAATTGTGATTTTTCTAACAGATATTGTGATTAGATATGTTTTTTAAAGTCACGTTTTGTTTCAATAGTTTCTGACATGAGATACAATCAAAACTGTGACTGTTGACATTAAAACTCTGGGTCAGATGCGCTACATAATGTATATTCTCAATTGTAGCCTTTGAGATTTAGCAATTGGATTGTTTCAAATCGCAATTTCTGTTTGAAAACAATTATTGGTTCAGCCCTACAGAGAACCACCGTTGTCATAGTTTCTGCTACAGTAGTTGTCTCCAGGATGGCATTTTGTATAGATGACACAAACACACACACACATACAGGCACCTATACACACACACTAACACACACAGACACACAGGCTCACAAATAAAAACAATACCAGCTGTGCTATCATGACTGGTAATAATCTGGTAAAAACTGAACAATGCAATACTGTTGAGCAGGCAACATAGAACTATATTGGGCAGGAGGTAAGACAAAAATATTACATTATTTAGATTTTATTTTAATTCATGATCTTACGTAAAATATTGATCCTGAAGAATCAGGCCGGCTGACGTGCATATGATGATGCTTTTTAATATGGATGAGCATAAACAAACATTGTTGATGGAAAACATGTAGACAGACAGGAGTCAATAAGGCCCGTTAATTAGACAAGAGCAGCCCAAACACAACTAGATTACCATCTAATTACAGAGCTGAAAGTAAGACATCAATGCACATGATCATTTCTGACGCTTCAGTGTTTGCACTGAGACATTATGCAAGATGAGAGAATGTTTATTTAGTTTGGGAGTGATGTTAATTTGCAACAAATGTAGGGCTTTTTGCACTGTGATATGCATATGAAAGCCAATGTAGCCCCATAAAAGGAGACGCCATCCAATATCCATGTCCAATATCAATCCAAGATGAGCACTTGACATATTCATCTGTTTTGGTAGTTTGGTTTTTCATGTCAAGTATTGTTTATTCAAAATCAAAATACGCTGATGCTTTGATGCTTTCTTCCTCTCACTGGAAACAGTATCGCTCACAGAGAAATTACCTGGAAAAGCGTGGTGATCTCACTGAATGATGGCATGAATGAAGGCAGAATGCGGAGCAGTCTCAGATTCCACATACTAAAAGCTCTGATGTAAATACTCTATAAATACTCATAGCTGATAGCTGTATGGCCCATTTTTTCTAATGTAATTTATCTGCATTTCAAGCCACAAGGCAATCATTTCTCTCTTAGCAATGGAACAGCAGCGCTCTGAGAGACACCAGCAACTAGAAAAACATACAGTCCAAAAAGCAGAACACAATTTTCTGTAAGAAATGGCCATTCCTTGCCATTTATTTTGGTACAATATGACCCTAAATTCAGCAAACTCACCAAGCTATTAAAGTAAGAAAGAAGTTTTAAATTGATTTTGGTTGAAGTTCCATTGATTCTTCATTTGTCCTATGATGAGTCTTGTAGTATAAGTGCCTCAGTGCTCCAGGCACTTGTTGCTGTCAATCACCTGGTACAGAGAGCATTTGGTCCATGCATCCATTTTCTTCCACTTATCCAGGGCCGGTTTGCAGTGACAGCATTATGAGAAGGTCACTCCAGATGTCCCTCTACCAAGCAACATTTTCCACTTCTGCGAAGGAGTTTGCAAGCCAGATGAGATATATAATCCCTCCAGCGAGGTTTGGGTCCACCCTGGGGTCTCTTCCCAGCTGGACGTGCCTAGAAAACCTCCAAAGGAAGGCACTCAGGAGGGCATCCTACTCAGAGGTCCAAACCACCTCAGAAGGCTCCTTTTAGTGTGAAAGAGTAGCAACGCTCTACTCTGAGTTCCCTTTGGATGTCCAAGCTTCTCACCATATTTTTTAAGGCTGAGTATAGTCATCCAGCAGAAGAAACTCAATGCGGCCGCTTGTATCCACAGCCTTCTTCTTTTGGTCATAACCCAGAGCTTATGACCAAAAGTGAAGATTGAAATGTGTGGATCGATTGAAAATTGAGAGCTTTGGCTTCCAGCTAAGCGTCCTCTTCACTACGACTATCCGGTACAACACCCACATAACTGTTGGTGCTGCAGAGAATTAGATATCCAAGCCAAAACATAAAAGGCCATTTTGTCAACCACAGCAACTAACTTCAAGTAAAGTCTAACACTGCATCATAAAAAAAATCAGAAACGTGTTATTATAGTTATAATAAATCATGTGTATAATGCAAACAATTGGGAGAAATAAACATATTAGCTGTAATGTGGTTGACCTTAAAATGCAACTTTCACCTCAACCAAAGTCACTGCTGGATCATTGTGGATTGTACACTACAAGTAAAGAAAACATAGTAAAGGACAAAGTAATTTCATCCATTAAACACTCCCTGCCATCTA
>OMNN01033176.1:36850-47543 GCA_900302755.1 Chromis chromis | reverse complement strand
TGTGTTTTTCCCGACAGTGCTGGAAGAAGTAAACAGATCCATCACTTGTGTAAAATGTTAAAATACTGCATTACAAGTAAAAGTCCTGCATTAAAAATCCCTCTTCAGTTAAACATTAGTATTAGGAGCAAAATGTAGTTAAAATATTCAAGTAATTTTGGTCCCTCTAGCTGGTATATTAATATACACGACATCATTAGATTATTAATAGTGAAGCATCAGTGTGTCAGCAGCACGTTACTGTTGTTGGAGCTACTTTGAACTACTTTATATCCAGTTTTATATACAAGAAGAGCAGATAAATCTGAGGGATCCAAACATGATAAAGCCAAATGCAAAAATATGTATAATCTTTGATTTTTTGCTCATCATTTCAACATTTATTGAAATGAAAACTTGTGAGAAGTTAAAAGGGAAAAAAGCTCTGCTTAGTGGAGCTGTTAAAAACTCAGACATCTAAAATGTGACCCCAACTAAATACTGCTGTTTGTGAGACATCAGAAGCCAGAAAAGTTGGAAACCACTGGTTTCATCTTCAGCTATGTGTTGTATTTTAAAACCTTGTTATTGTTCGTTTTTAACTAGTAACTAAAGCTGTCAGAAAAATTTAGTGGAGCTGAAAGGCCAATAGTTCCCTCTGAAATGTAGTAAAGGGGAAGAATGAAGTAGCACAAAGTGGAAATACTCCAATAGTAAAATACCTCAGTACTGGACTAAATGTATTTACTTCCCACAGCTATCTTCCAATACTTTCTGACTTGTCTATGGAAGTCAGCCCAAAGTTCATTCGCCTTTACTGAATATGCAGATCATACATGGATCACAAGTATTTAGTTGTAATATTTATTTAAATGCTAACTACTTTCCCTAAAAGTCTGGACGTTGTAGTTAGGAGTAAATAGTGCATTTATTGGGAACTATTTTTAGCTGCACATAATAAGTAATGACTTCTAAATGAGGGCGGTGTTTGTAAGATTGACTCAAATAAACTAGAACACCCATTTCGGATGTTATCGGCTCATTAAGTGGCCATTATAATCGCAGAACATTCCCATACATATGGGCCAGTAGGGCCTCCTCCTCCTTCTAGTAGGCTCGGTAGGCCATTAAATCGTGATCACCTCGTTTAATAAAACTGTTACCACCTCATTTAATAGTGGCGGGGCTAAACTTTGCACTTATAAAGAGGAGCAAAAGTCTACATTTGGAGGTTGGAGGGGATGGAGGAGGAATAAGTTAGCTACGAAACTTGAGTCTCGGACCATAATTATAGGGTCATTCTGCATTCGTTTTCACTAATTAACATTTTCAGTTGGGTTTTGGTGAAGTTTAGGCACCAAAACTACTTTGTTAGGTTTAGAAAATTATCATTGTCTGGGCTAAAATACTCTCTTTGGTTGTTTACCATGTTGAAAAGCTCAGTTTTGTATGTTTCCACAAGAGGTTGCCGATGTTATCGAGGTTACTTTCTGTTTTATCTGCGATCAGAACGGATGATAATGTGCCAGCTGAGCCTGCTCGAAGGTGGAGGAGGTCCCTACTGGCCCATATGTAGGGGAATGACCAGCAATTGAAATGTCCATTTAATGGGCTGATAACGTCCGAATCAAGTGGTTTTAATAGATTTTGGGCTGCAATAGAGCTCCATGGCACAGAAGAATAACCTAAATCAAGTGTTCCCTCCCTTCTAGCTCCGTTTTGCTTCCTGTCTTATATTTTTTTGCCTGCTTGCTATGCTCTTTTAGACTCCTTTTGCTTACAGTGATGATATATTTCAACCAAGCAAATCTTGTTATTTTACCTCACCTGTTTTTGCTGAGAAGTCAAAAAAAATAATGAGTTTACTATTTACAGAATGGACTTAGGAGTGGGATCAAAAGTTCTATAACAGCATGTCAAGCTATTGCATGTCACAAATTAATTTGTTTTGCACTAGTTTGAAACAGCAATCACCCACTTACTCTGACATGAAGTATTTTACACTCTGCTGAACCTAAATTACATCACACATCTATCTGCATCACCTCAACTGCATCATTTATGTCACTTAGTAGTAATTAAATGCATGTTCCTTTCCATAGCATCGGGGATTTTAACAGCTCAGAACAAGAAGAGGTTATTATTACAGGGCCAAAAATAGATGAAAGACTGCTCATGTATATTTTATTTCTGTCAGAGTCGGGCATTGAGGTGTCTCAGGCATAAGCCACTTTCCAATTCTTTAATTAAGCACCATCCTGTCATTGTTATATATACTAATGTCGCTCCTCTTTAGTGTTGTTCAGCCTTTAAACCAGATCTGACACGCTCTCTGGTTGGCTATTTTCTGCACCTTTTTTTTTTCTTTCCTTCCTTAAAAATGTGTGAAAGTGTTGCACATATGGTAATGAGACTCCCTTTTCTGACCTTTACTTTTTGCTGAGCATATGTGTCTTCTCGTGCACCATCCTTCTTCACACTGAACCAGCTACAGGCGCAGTACACAGATTGTCTTTCCACTGAGCAAGAGCTACTGGCTTCCTTTGCTCAGGGGTATGTCAGTGGCAGCAGCTGAAGTATAGGCAGCGTTGTTGTTTGTGTGTGTCTGTATCGTCTCGAGCCTCACTGTGATCTCGCATCCGAAAAATGATTTTCCAACACGCCCTGGCACAGCGACGGCGGCGCAGGCACGGAAGCATTTGTTTGCAATATTTGGTTATTTCTGCTAGTTCGTTCAGCATACTGCAAAACAGATGTGGTTGCATATTTCCGCTCATTATGATATGCAGATGACATTGTATTGTTGCTTTCCTTGTTTCCATCACACTCACAGATTGAGGAAAATCTGTTAAGACCTGCACAGCTGGTGCATTGTACCGCACATCCACTCACTTTTTATTTAAGGCAGAGAGTGTTTTTATTTCACCACCATGTCCTGTGTTACAACTCCTACGTTCCTCAGGTCATATTGCATTATGTACAGAGGTGATAATGTGTTCCTTTTGAATTAAATCCATAACTCTCACTTATGCACCAAAACAATTAAAAACAAAAGGCTCCAATGTCACATAATTATGAGAAAAACAATTATTAATGCTAATGTGAGGTGTGAAGTGACCGGTTGAGAACCACGTTTTTGTGTTCGACAGCTCAGACGCACAGTTTTACATATTTAGAAATAATCGCTGGTTGTTGAGTACCTGTTAAAGTACATCTTTACAGCTGAAAAACACTTCAGCTCTGTGAGAATACTGCATTGACTGCAGAAATAATGAGGACAGTTAGCAGTTAGTATAGAATAAACAACAGAGGAAAAAAAAGAAACATGTTCGCAGTCTGACTCCAGGCTTTTGTCAGAGTCAAGGTGGTTAGTTACTCCTGGCTTTATGACTGTCCTCCATCTCTCAAAGCAATTTGAAGCAGCCATGAGAACAGAGCAATTATCCTCTCCTTTCTCCTGGCTGTAGAAATGAAGGATTGACTCATCTAGACTGTCTCAAGGGGTCCATTGCTGTCCGAGCTGGAGACACCTTCTTGCCAATTGTCACCTTTCCCCCGGTATCATTAAATCTTGCTGAGCCGCACACAAAGCTGCTGCTTACTGTTCTTTCCTGGGACACCCACAAAAGTGGTCAGTAAAGGTCAACACCCAATTTACCTCAAACAGGTTTCAAGAGCCAGCACTATAGGGTTGTAAACAGTATGTAAACACATAGTGGGCTCTCACCTTTTTTTTTGTAATCAATGCAGTTGCCCAAAATAATTCTGCTTTTCTTCTTGAAATCAGACTCAGCCAGCTGACGACCCATCCATCCATCTTCTTCCTCTTATCCAGTCTATTTTCAGTAATGCTTCCAGTACGAGCAAGTTCTTGGTCTTCCCCGGGGTCTCCTCCCAGTTGAACAGGCCTGGAAAACCTCCAAATTTCCAAGGGAAGGTGCCCAAGAGGCATCCTTATCAGATGTGAAAACCACCTCCACGAGCTCCTTTCGATGCAAAGGTGCAGCAAATCTACTGTGAGCTAAATGGCAAAGGGTCCACACTTAAATCTTACATCGAAGCCACTGTCTCCAGATGTTCAGGCTCCTCACCCTATGGAGATAAACTCATTTCGGTTGCTTGTGTCCGCGATCTCATTCATGACCGTAGGTGAAGGTTGATTATACCGACCTGTCAAGTTGCTTGTCCATCCCATGCGTCCCATTTTACTCATGAGCAAGATCTTGAGATACTTAAACTCCTACACTTGGGGCAGCAACTCTCCGCCAACTCTGAGACAGCAATCCAACGTTTTCTGGCAGAGAATCCTGGCCTCCGACTTGGAAAATGCTGACTCTCACCCTGGCTGCTTGACACTTAACTACAAACTGCCCCAGTGTTGAACTCATAATCTCCACATTAAAGTTTTTTTTTTTTTTTTTTTTTTTTTTTTTTTACAGTATCAACAATATTCCATTTGATTTTATGGTCTGAACAGGAACTGCAAGTATGCAAAGCACACACATTTCCATAATACACATTTGCCAAAATCCAAACAAAGAGGCCCCAAATTCAAAGCACTGAAGTGAAGGATAAAATTCAACAGCCAGCCATTTTGGCAGATTCCAGCCCATTGACTTTTATTTAGTTCACACTAGATCTGTGCAGTCAAGGATAAAGCTTGACATATACTGTACTGCGCAGATGTTATCCATTGTAATGTAATATTGAAGTCCAGCGCTGTGCATGAGTGAAACTATGAACTAATACGAAGGACAAAAGTGTCAAAAAGGCATGTAGTATTGCTAAGAGAGCATGTCAAAATATATTAAATTCAACAGCTGTCTATTTTTCTCTTACACATCAGATCAACAACTACATATTCCCCTATTATAGATCAACAGACAGTGTTCGTTGTTTTGATTTATTGGTTTTTATATATCTTATGATGTAATATGCAGCAAGTCCTGATAGCCGAGTCTGGCTGAGGACCTTTGTCTCCCTACTGTCCTCTCTATGGACGCAAAATGCTCAAAATCGACCTCTTCGAATGCAGGATGACCCAGTGAGCTATTACGATCCATTTTTACCAGGAACTTTCTCATTTTTTATTCATAGATGCTCCAGCTTTATGTTCATCTGGATATCCTCCTATTATATACTCAGCCTCCGCTTTTTAAAGAAATATCATGCAATAAGGCTCAATAGAGATCTGAATTGTATATTCCTGCTGTGTTGTTACCACTGTGCATTTCCACTGAGGCCATTAATAGCTTTTATTCAGGCTCACTTTTACTTGTATTTAAAGCTTCTCTATGGGAACAAACGGATGTCCCTGGAGCACCAACATGTCAGAACAAAACAAATGTATGCGTTGGTCATACCTACTCCCTCCCTTCGAATTTCATTTATTTTTTTCAGCCAAAAACTATAATCCAGCTAGCATCATAACCCTTTGTAAAGTTGGCAAGTTGCTGTCAACAGTTTGAACGTTATCTTCAACTGAGTCTGCTCCCATTTACAATGTGGTTTATATACTATTATAAATGCAGAAAGTGCCAATGGTTTCAAAGGGAGGGCCTCACATGCACGAACATGCATGCAAGGCTTTACCAACATCCAGGGCATATAACAGAGAAGCTTAGATAACAACACACACTAAGGGAGTGTGACTTCATTCTCTGCTAAGGACACCATTCGTTCACTCTGCCTTTACACAGCAGATAGTTGTTAAAGCAACATTTACGGTTAATATCTTGTATATTGCCCCTTTAAAATGAACTGCAAATACAAATTATGCTGTATTTGATGCATGTAGGATGGATGGATGCATATTTGTGAGCAGCTAAACCTAAAATGTGCATGAGAGTTAATATTGGTAGACAGCATTCGAACACAGACTTTGACAAAGGTGAGGTAATTCCTCTACTTTTTCTAATGCAAATCAGACTACAGTTTTGTGAAATAAGCAGATGCAAACCCATATTGTAGCTCTGTTTTACAACCCTGCTACACAAGGAAATAAAAGAAATATATGGCTATTCAAACCTGCACTAATTTCTCCAATTATAAATCTTTATTCCCTCAACCCATTACAGGTGAATTTATTCAATCTTGTTTAAATGTAATTCAGAATTAATTTAGGCCCTTGAAATAATACATAATAACACAATATGCTATGCACAATATGGCTATAAGAGTTCACTGCTCCAAAGCATTGTTAGTGTAAAGACTAGACGGATACACACTTCCCCCTCCTCAGCTTTCTATACACGCACTTTCTTTACCTTATACTGACATTGACGGCACGCTGACATTCTCACAGCGACATTTTGCGGACATTGGCCGAATTGTGTAAGCTAACATGTCAAAGCCAGCTTTAAGTCCCGTAAGAAACATGCCATCACCTTTCCAAAGCATCCGTACCCACATTTCAACACCTAAACCATCTGTCAGAAGTCATAAAAAAGACCTATGACTAATACAGCCAAGGCATCAGTTTGGATGCTGTCAAATTCCACTGTAATATATGTTTGAATGTCTGTAATTCATTCATTCAGCAGTTTTGCATATTATAGGATTTGCATACAAATGAGCACCCAAATTTATGAGCCATGAAGCACGACTGTCCTTAGGAGCAGCAATAGTGAAAGAGGACATCTTTAAACAGTAAGAGAAGCAGCAGCGCTATTATCTTAAGTATTAAAAATCATGACATTGCACAAATCACATGCCCAATTGTTCCTTCCTTAAGATGGAGTTGAGCATGGAAATAAAGCCACAATGATCCCTGCAGGGGCTTAACAACTGGTTCAGTAGTAGCAGTATGGACCAAACATAATGCCTTTGTAAGTCTTTGCCCCATTGCCTTTCTTTAAACTGTAGATGACTGAAAACATACCGAGCTAAAGATTATCTGATCCCTGCCTCTTATAACATTTTCCAGCTGTGCCTGTTGGAAAATAGGGGACAGGCAAAATCCTTAACCTCATTAGACACAGAGGATTCAACAGTGCCGTGGAAAATTGCTCAATCAGACTAAAAAGACGCCTTGCACGGCCTTATATTTCCACTGCTTGTGTTATGATTTCAAAAAGTGGCACTTTGTAATTTCTTGTTTGTCATTTGCAAATACTGAGAAAATTCCCAGCCCTGATGTTCAATCAAACGTGCCATTGTCTAGAAAATCGAGTGGCCCGTAATGAAAGTCTGCAAAATGCCCAATATGCTAAATGGTGCCCCTCAATCAGTGCCAATCTACAGAATTCAGCACAGTGAGCAATTGTGCAAAGTGGCGGAGGCAGCTAACACCAGAGGCCTCGTTCTGTTTCTGCTTCCTCCTTCGACAAGTGTTTCATAGTCCCTCAGATCTTGTCCCAGCCAAACGGAGGAGTGCATCAATTGCTCTGCTGAATTTCCATCCGTCTTCGTGGATGATTTCCCTCGTGGTCTCTCTCGTCAAGAACAGGAGGGGTGGGTGGTTTTTTTCCTCCACATCCTCTGTCTGCTCTGTCGCCTCATCTGAAAGGAGTCTTCCCAAAGTGTGATTGAGCGCTGAGTTAAGTGGTCGACGGCAGAGAGGTTTCTTGGCTTCTTTGCCTGATGAGGTGAGGTAGGGCACAGATGCCAATTTCTGCACAGGCAAGCAGATGCGCTTCGCACCGGGGATGCTTTCCTTTCAATTAGGCCCAGCAATCAATGCAATCTGTGTTTGGTAATCTGCTGCACTGTCGCTTCAGCGGGAGAAAAACACTCTGAAAAAGATACACAACAGAATATGGCCAGGGAGTGAAGAGAAAAGTAACTTGAAGGATCAGGAAGCATGTCATGGAAACTATGGAAAGAACTGTTCTGAACTGAATTGAAATGTTGTTGCATCGATTGATCTACCCTGGCTCAATGTAGGAAGTGGCATTGTTGATTCTGCTACCATATGGTGCTGCTAGAAGGCTAAAACAAACTCTGAATGAGAATTATGAGTAAGATATGGCAAAAGGAGTGCACTGTAGCAAATGGAAAAAGGTGCAAACCTTGATTTTTTTGTTAGTTTTTTTCTTTCAACGCTGAACCCCTGTAGAGTTAAAGTTAGTCGCAGTGGTAGTAGCAGTAGTAGTAGCACTATAATAATGTATATGGAATTGAATGATCAGCCCATTAAATGACCATCTGGTTTTCAATTGTCTTCACGTCGACAGATACTGACTATTTTAGCGGCTCTCCATTATCACTTCATTTAATGGTGGTGTTGCCATGTGTTTCCACTAGAAAAATGTAACAAAAGTCTTAATTAAGGCTAATTCATGCTTTCTGCAACTGCATGTCTACTATGGTAGGTGTAAACAAATACTTCTTTGGTCGAGAAACTGTATGAGTAGACTCTTGGTCATCCACACCTTTGTTATTCACCATTCAAGGAGTTGTAATTGAAGTAGTCGCTGCCGGTCTTAGGGAGGTGCTTTGTCCATGCTTTCCATCGATGGAACCCAAACACAGTTTGGAAGTTCCTAATTCCTCCAGCAATCCTGTGCTATGTCTGCCCACTGTCATGGAGCTACAGTCCAATCTGTAACAAACTCTCGTAAAAAGTGCAATGTTGAAGGCGTCCGCTGGAGCCTAGTGTGGTATTCTGTGTTTGATATTAGGGACAACCGAGGCATACCTGTGATTGTAATATGAATAGAACTGAGTTTGTGCTCACTGTCTGCTTTCAGAGTATGCACTGGTCAAGGGGAAACCATGAAGTGTCCTTTACAAGTCAGACAACTGTCATCCAGGAGACAGGCAAGTGTTATGTTGGATCATAATTTTTTGATTCAGATTACGCTTTTACTTTCTTTTTCACTTGCTTTTTGCTTGCATTTTCAGTCGCTGTGTAGTTAAGTCTAGGTGCCAAAATGACTGTTAGATTGAAGAAAAGATGAGAATTTGGGTTTCAATACACATTTTTGCTATACTTACCATGTTTTACAAAGCTACATTTTGTAGGTTTCCAGGGTGACAACTTATTCAGATGACTGCAAGAGCTTGCCTGCTTTATATAGTTTACTTTCTGTTTATCAGGATCACAATGGATGATAACGCACCTTTAGATCTACCAGTACGTACAGAGGAGCAACCACTGGTGATATCCATGGGTGCAATAACAACTGATAATGGCCATTAAAGTTGCTGTTAACATCCAAATCAGCAAAAAAAAAAAGCATGCTAACCTGCTAAGCTAATAGGCTAACCATGGCAAACTTGTGAACTAGAGCCTTTAGCTCAGGGGTGGCCAACCCTGGTCCTTGAGGGCCACTATCCTGCATGTTTTAGATGCTTCCCTCTTCCAACACACCTGATTTAAATGATCAGGATCGTTATCAGGCTTCTGCAGAGCTTGGATGAGCTGATCATTTGAATCAGGTGTGTTGGAAGAAGGAGACATCTAAAACATGCTGGATTGTGGCCCTCGAGGACCAGGGTTGGCCACCCCTGCTTTAGCTCAAATCATCGTTTTGCCAAAGTATAGGTATAGGCTCACCTTAGCATTTATATACAAAAGCTGGCTTGAGAGTAAGAGTTCTTAAAATCTATCGGGGAAAGAGAACTGGTGTGTGCAGGGGCTTACAATTCCATCCTCAGTGCTGTAGACACTGAACACCTAAATGGGAACGAAAATGATTCTAAAGTATGTGATAAGAACCTGGTAGTACCTACGGGGACAAGCAGTTCTTCTCCCATGTCGCAGCACATTCTCTGAGTAAATAGCAGTATTTTGAATAACCCTTGCAGGACAGATGTGGTACATGTTGGTCTTATCCACTGGAAAAGGAAAATAACCTCAGAGGATATGTGAGGTTCTGGCAAAAATGATGGAAAAAGGCACAAAAAGTAGGTCTTTCAATCTAGGGAATCTACAATTTAATTGAATGTATAACCTTGTGTACATTATGTTCTTAAGATACTAGAGGGTGTTTAAAGTTCATACATTTTAAGGAGTACTTTGGAGAAGGGTGTTAAACTCTCTCATAGTTCATCTTAGAAGCAAAAATGGTCAGCATTCTTAATAAACACTTTACTGACGTCTGCCTCATTGATCATTCTGCAATACACTTTTTAAAAGACTGAAATCATGATTATTACAAATCTCAAACCAAACACCGCGCAGCATGTTTTGAAGTTCACTTTTAGCGTTGCGAAATGTCAGCTTACGTAAGAGACGGCGAGTAATTTCCTCATAATTTAGGAAGAGATGACCGATGCTGTCTTGAGCAGGCACAAGCGGGAATCTAAACTTGGCAAAATCTCCGAGTATTGAAGGGGAACACAAAATAAGATCTCATTCTCGCCCGCAAGATTACCATATCAATCTCATCATACACATGCTGGATCATCAGAATAATGTACATCCATCATGATCACTGATACCATCATTTCTCATGTGAGCAGAGACAGGAGATGCCTCGGTACTAATTTCACACTTAAGCCCAGCCTCATTTCTTTGCCTTCTATTAAGTCGCACTGTGAAGTAGGAGTGAAGTGATATGGTAAATTAAATGAAAAGTGTTTGTCGATGCTATTACTCTAAAACAATACAGATAATGTCACACTCCAGGTGCCAGCCCACTCATTTATTATGTTTGTGTAGTCAGTTTTAATTGCTTCTTTCACATCATAACAAACTCCTCCAACTCTGCTTCTCTTAGTTTCACAAGGTAAAATAGTTGTCGAACATTGTTTGATTATTTTTTTTGTT
>OMNN01033176.1:6867-28114 GCA_900302755.1 Chromis chromis | reverse complement strand
CACCTGAAAACACAGCAGACATAGCCTGCAAGTTTGCAAAGATACAGTATGATGCTTCTTGAGTATTTACTCTTCTGAGTTTGAATGCCGTATCATGCACAGGCAAGAAAGAGTGGTTTGTTTTCGTTACTCATCAAAAATTTATTTTTGCTCACTTTACCCTCCTTATTCTGGAGTATGTTATTTATAAATGATAAACCAACGTTTTTTTGTGTTTGGAAACATGGTATGATATTGATATCTAAAAAAAACCCGCGAGCTGTTTTCAGGTTCAACCACTGATCCACCACAGTTTAAAGGCCTAATTACACTTTTAAAGATATTGTCACTGTTCAGTCTCTCAAAAATTATGTTCCTTCACAACTAAACTGTATTCTCAATTACATTTTGAGCAAAACCTGGTTTTGACGCATTACAAATATGTTTTATATCAACATATCTGACAATTTTTGCTTTACTATCACTCATTTTCAGCCAACCAATCATATATTATATATATATTTATATTAGAAAACGGAGGAGAAGCGTGAAACTTGCTGTGAAAGTATAGTTCCGGCGCCCAAACTGAGCCAAACATTGAGTGACAACCAAATGTAAATAAGTGAAAACAAAACTTAAATCCAAGAATAGCTTCATGGTCCCACATGGGACCCAAACCTTGTAACCTGGATGAACACCATTAGTGGGCAAATTAAGCGATCAAGTAGAGTTGACTCTTGGCGAAGTTTGACGCAAATTTGTGCGAGCAAGAGTCCTCAAAGGATGAGGCTATGTATAGTTTATTAGCTGGGTTCTACAATCTGTTTTCATTTAGTAGATCGGACTATAAACAGCATTGGGACAGGAATGGGTTGCACGAACACAGTGCATTTTTTAAATAATATGTGCGAACAGGCTAGCAAAGAGCTTGCTAACCACTTTCCAGTCTGCTGGAGTCCACTTGAAGGATTCCTTATATGTGCAACAGGTCATATCTTCCCTTGTAGCATAATGGCACCTTGGACCGAAATTATAGGCCATCACTCTTGGGAAGATGATGAAATTTGCATCATGTGGACTCTTGCAGATGTGGAAAGTATAATACTTGGACGGTTGTTAATTTATAGTTTGCAAACTAGCTGGGAGAGCCTTTACATTTTCAGTACAACTCTTCAAATAGAACTAATTTCGATAGACAGCTGAGACGACAACAGCTGGGCTGAGTAAAGGTCAGAGTAGAGAGAAAATAGAAAGAAGCTCAGACAGCTATTGTGACTGAGTAGCACCAACATTTTTCAGTCTCGTACTTGTGTCTTAGTTACTAGCTCGACATATCTGTGAGTTTTCATCCTGCAAGAATGTTTTATGTCCAGATTTTGTGGATGCAAGAACATGCAGCATACATGAGGAGATGGCTACAAAAACGTATGATTATTGTGGATGTTTTTGATGAAATTCAAGTTTTTACCTTGTTTGCATGTTCATATGGTGTCATGGATGAAATATGCAGTCAACACAATGGTATTGAAACTGCAATATCTCGATGACTTCTAAGGTTTTATTTGTAACAAACCTAAAGAAGCAATCATCCTACTTCGGGTCCTTATTGTGACTCAGAATTGGTTTGTTGTTCTATCATGTATGGCTACATTACACCACGATTTCAACTTTCCATTGTGTAGTTTAGACATAAACACAGCGTTTAGAACCATTTTCCTTTGCTGGCAGTCTTTATTCTACTCTAACTTCATATTTAACAAGTGTAGTATCAATATCTCCATTTAATTCTCGGCAAGAAAGCAAATACCTTTCACATGCTGAATTGTTCCCTTAACAGAGGACATACTATATGTGCTTTTTCCAACAGTGTCCTTCTACAGTATGTAGTTTCTATTGTGTAAACAGATAACGTACAGCGGAAAGAATCTTTTTATGTCCAACAAGCACAAGGTTTATTTAAGCCTGTCTAGCCATTCCACTTATCCCTGATGTTAGTTCAAGAAATCGTTTTTTCATCTATGCCACATACTTTAAAAAATAAGTTATTCTGGATTGCTCCTACAACATTATTATTTTAATGCAAAATCTGCATTATTCAGTCCCATTTTCTTCTCTGTATTTGCCCGACTGCCAACGTAATTACATGTCACTATGCTGCGGTTATATGGTGATGAAGCTCCTTCTGCAAATCTGTAGGAGAACTTGAAAGGAGGGGGGAAAAGGGGAAACATAGCACGGGTATCATGCTATGTTTCTGAAAATAAATTATCCAAGATTACCAGCAGGAGTGAAGAGAAAAAAAATAACCAACTAGAGAGAAATAAAAGAAAACCTCCGGTGTCACTCTCTTACACACAGTCACTACTTGTCAGGCAGATTATGGCTTCTGCAGCATTTGAGGGCGAATCCACTCGTTCGCTGTGCTGAAAAGAAAACTATTCTCCTCACGCCTCTGCTGCTTGCTGCTGGTTACCTGGTGCAGAGGCATAATTAGACCATATTAGTGTCAGTCTCCTTGTGTGTGTGTGTTCTGGTGTGCATTATGAGTTTACTCAGGCGCTCTTCAACCACTCCATCATGGTCAGTAAGAGAGCTGGACTGTTACAGTTTAAATTAGGGGTAGTGGATTTATAGGCTAATATAGTGGAATTAGAACTTAAGGGTCCTTTGTTTCCCATCGGTGTCTATTATAGATGACAAGGACACCTCTGAACTGCAGACCTGGGCGTTAAAAAAAAAGTGATTTAATATATATTCATATATTTAAAACTCACTTTTATATGAGTTTGATTTATTTTATCAGACACCTAAATGGCCTAAAAGTGCTCACGGGGCTCGAAAGAGGAGATAAATCAAGCAGTTCACATGATAGGTATTTAATAGCCACTTCTCCCAGCTTGAGTCATACCCTAAAGATGTTTCATAATTTTCTTTAATCATCTTTGTTTCTGTGTGATTTGACGCGATACGGAGAGGGATTGAGTACCGAGGGGAGCCACAGTTCAGGCCACTGCCAGCTCAGTGAGGTGTGGAGGATTATGTTCCCTGACAGAAAATCCCAAACATTGCCAAATAATATTTGAAGGCATGTGCTTATCGCCGCATTAGCCAGTAGTTTTCACACTGCATTAGGCGCCGGAGTCCTGAAAAGTGCTTCCTAGGGTTCTGTTTCGATTCCCTGTGTCAAACCCTTATTCACTGTGAGCTCACATTTCAAGTTTTTTTTACTTGTCATCAATCATTCTTTAGAAAATAATGACATGTTTTCCTGATTATGCTGCTGAGCGAACAGATTCCTCCTTTCTAACTGCAGATTTTGTCATTATCAAAAGGTGGTGGAAGTATTCTTTCAGCGAGGAATCGTGGACACACTTCCTCCTAATTCATATGCTCAGCGGTGATGAAATATTCTATTTGGATTTGAAATTCATATCTCATCTCCTTGCCGGGTCTCATCCTCCCCCCCCTTTTTTTTTTACCCGTGTGAATTCCACTCATACATTTTAAACCAAATATTCACTTCACGCTAGTTGTACTTATTGCAGGCCATGAGACATGAAGATGTGCTATAATGTGTTTTCATTTGGTGTCTGGTTGCCTCTCTTGACAGGATATCAGAGCAGAGTGGCTGACTCCCAGACTGTTTATGAGGATGCAGACTCTGCCTCTCGGGACTGTGTTATTTTGGGTTGAGGGCCATTCAAAAGAAAATAACAATGTCTCTCTGGCTTATTTGCATCGCTATAAAGCCAATACTGTTTTATGGGATTCGCTGGCTATTTCCTGTAGAAAGAGTGATAAAAATCGAATGAAAAAAACAGCTTGCAGCTACAATACAAAAGGAACATTTGTATTTTCAGTCATTTTTGTCAACTATTTGGCTTATTCTATCAGAAATATTACAAGTTTGTGCTTTACTTTCCATCTTTCTAGTGTTTTCTATTCACCACCATGCTGTTGCTCGATCGCAATTTCCTTTTCTGTCTGTTTGCCAGCTCTCTTGCTCTTTTTACCTGGTTTCGACTTGTCTGTCCTCACCCTGTGACTGGCTGTTGCCACCCTGTTTATTGAACATTCACGGGTTCTGACCTCTCCTGCTCCGCCGCTGCTTTTTCACACTCATCAGAAGTGTTAGATCACTTTAACCAATCGCCGTAATGTGATGAGACGTCGTATTTTCCAACAAGACAGAACAAAGCTGCACTGCTGTTGAGAAAAAGTCCACACTTACACCTACTCAGTATGTTTATGCTGTATTGCTAAACCTCTAAGATACATTTTAGTGTATGCAGACTGTCTGAATTCGAATGTTGAAGATTGGAAAAGATAAAAAATGTGACTTTGCTCACATTTTTTACACGTACATATCCACAGATGAATCCTCTAAACTTGCAAGTGGAGCTGTATCATTATTCTTCTTCAGAAACAGTTTCCATTTCAAACATGTATGATTAGTTTTACAGATTGTCATTGTGTAGTGTAGCTTTCCTTAATAGTGTTTGAGCCATAGGTGAGCTGGTGTGCTTAGACTGCAGTAAGGGGTGGAGGAGGAGCGTATACAAATGTGTCCTCGTAGTTTCAATCGTAGCATCTGGACTCGGTTGAGTTAGTTTGAAGACGTTTCACACTAAAACTAAATAAATACACAAGCACAATAAATAGTGTTAATGGCTCCTGAAGAGTATAAAATCTGGAACTCCCAACCAGTCAGTTTAGAGCTGATGAAGCCTCTTGGATGAGAGGTGAAACGTCTTCGAGCTAACTCAACCAAGTCCAGATGCTACGAGTGAAACTACGAGGATAACCATGACAGACATATATAAATGTGGAGACTTCATAGGGAAGCAATGGTATTGAGTTACATTTAAACCATTGAAAGGCATATTATGTCTATGAAAATCACCACAATGACACCATTTATCAGCCAGGAACTGACAGTACTGGAGGTATTCATCTGGAACCTGCCATTCCATCAGAAAACTTAACCCAATCTAAGCTTAAAGTTGTATCTTTAAGTCTCATGTAAAAATCGTGAAGCCATTAGTGATTCAGCTGCAACCAGCATTCACATGAGGGACTATTCGGCTGTACTGCAGGGTGTATATATAGTATGTAGAGTCTCTTTTTTTAATGAAATAAATAATCAGAGAAAGGCAACTTTAGATTTTTTTCCTATCTTTCTCTTTTTTTATGATTTATTGCATTGTAACTTTATTATACCTCAACAAAGACATTTTAGAGTTCTCTCTATTTCTATCCATGGCTGTGATGTTCCCATAGAGGTGCAGGTTTTTATTATGCAGTGAAAAATGAGCCCACAGTGGGTAAAAATGTGATGTGAGCAGAGACCTCAGAAGGTTAAGGTAGAAAGGGATTCTTTTTCATGGAAAAAAAGCTTATAAATGTGTAGCTTTGATACACAGAGATCAGTTTTTTGGGGGTTTATTAATGACCAGAGAGAGACTTTAGCAGTAAGCTGTATGTCAACATGAGTCTTAGAGAATAATGTCTGACAATGAGGTTAAATTCTGTTATTATTTTATATTAATATCATATTTTAATACATCTACTTTTCCCAGTACAAGAAATTTCTACAGTGCAGAAAAATATGATGTAATTGCAGTAAGTTTTTGAAACAAGCTGCTTTGTGAAGGTGAGATGCTTAAAATGTAAAGCCCCTGTCTTTATCGATAAAACTTATGAGCAGTGTAGATGCAGCTCGTCTAACACCACATTTTATTTTATCGGGACTTTAAAAACAGCACAGCATTGAGTGATTATGCTCACTTTGCCATATCGGACTTGCAGGTATTCAGGTAGTTATTTAAGCATTGCTTTGATTGAATAGAGACTCTTTGTGGCCAGAAAACAGTCAAATAGATTCTGGACCCGGTCTGCTGGCCAGAGCACATTGTCTCAAAGACAGGCCAAGAGTCCCATTTCCTCTTGGCATTAACCTGTCTGTTTTTCTGTATTTACTTGCCGTTTAAATAAGCCTTTGGTTTTATAGTGGATGTTGACATCAGGATCCTCGGTCCGTCGCGACACGGCAGATTAATATGCACCTCACTTGTTTTTGTCACTATTCCATCCTGTAAAGCAGACGGTAAACAATTCACTTCACTCGCTTTCCTCGCGAAACATCCTGACAGTTTGCTGTTGACAGGTGCGTCGCTATCAGAGCCACATTCAAATCAAACAGGGGACAGGTGTCTCCAAGTTGGATCTGTGCATAAACATCTTTTTTTTTAATTTGTGGCTGCATAGAATTAAACCAGTAATCCATGTTTTCAATGGCGTCCAAATGCAATCAGGCCATCAGCATTTTTATACCAAAATAATCAAGTCAGAGCCATTTTCAACTAAATCCCACACTGTTTTCTCATGTAATCACACTGTTAATTTTATAGGTGGTATTTCGACTGACATTTTGGCATAATGTGCACTGAAATGTGAACCTTAGAGTGATAAAATCAAGAGGGAAAGAAGGAAGAGTTGGCAAGGAAAATGTTACCCTTAAGGAACATGCTAAGCACTCCGAGAAAACAGTGTCATCCACAGACTCAGTGAAGCTCTGAGGGTTTGAATCAGAGTATGATGTCAAGTGTGTACTACTTTTCACTTGAATTTTTCAGGGGATTTAACCTTTGGGAGGCTCAGTTCTCCGCAAATGGGACTTGAGATGAATCTGCGTAATGAGATCAAAGAGATAATGACAGCGTTATGAATAAGTTATATGCCCTAACAAGCAGTCTGTCTGTGCAGGATTTTATCCGAGTGTGTTTGTGAGGCATTTCATTGGTAGAGGAGAGGTGAGATCATTCCAAAGTGGACTGTCAGACCTCTACCTATTATGGCTCTGATTTGTGTCATGGAGTTGTTTTGATAGATTTCTTCACGTCTATAATAGGGGTGGATTTCTGCGGATGAAACATGGATATCAGTGTAATGGAACAAGTCATACCAGAAAAATTACTGCATTTGTTGTTTGTTCAAACACTTAAAGTGCAGCATAATTACATTTCCCTGACAGGCAGCCAGTTATGGTCATGAATGATGATTGTCTTGTTCAGAATAATGACAGCGCTGTTGGAGGTTTCCATGCTGTGACCTCTAGTGTCTACTGGGGTGTGAAGCAGCTGGGCTGATATACGTCTGAGACCCTTATCTGGGGAACAGGGGATTGCCGCCTTATAGGGCCGGGAGCAAGCTGTCATGGATTGTGGGTAACTCAAAGTGTTGTTCATTATTGAAGGTGAAATATAGCAGGTAAATTGGTGTGTTAGTAGCTTGAAATCCTTGCAGAAGTCTTTGATTTACTGGTCAGTCTCAGCGTCTTTGGCTATGAAAACCAATAGAATTCCCAATATCAGTGATCTCTTTTCTTTCCAAATTGAAAAAATCAATGTCTTACTGAGTGGAATGATTAAAGAGAATCATGACTGATGTGCCTGTCATTTTGGAAGTAGGGGATCGGAGGTACGTGTAAGCCTGACATCCATACAAGTCTTAAATTTAGCTAATCTGTCTAACACATCTAATTTTACTACAATTCCCGAACCAGAACACCTTGGGAACACACCTCCGATAATTCCTTTCCTGGGAAGGTTTTGATCTGGTTTCAGACTTTACCATAGTCAGTCGGAGTTGATCTGACACATCTTTGGACTGTGGAAGCAGTTTGTGCCATTGACATTGACATGACCAGTGTACCGATCCGCTTCTGTGATATCAGTTTCATCAAGTTCTGCAAGAGCTGCATACCACTAGCAAATCATCTCTGGTTATAATGAGTCCAGTGAGCTCCATCAGAGCTAAAGTATATTCAGGCTTCACCTGTCGGGCACTGATTACCAAATTATATCTGGTTCTTTTATTGGTAAAAGTCTCATCACAAAGTCGATAGATGTCTTTTGTTGGTTTTTGTGGCCTTTTTTGCAGGGAATTAGCTATTTTAATATTAAAGTTTTCGTCTCCACATGTGAAACAAGTTTCCTCCCAGTCACTTTTTTTTGCAGAGACAGTATCCTAAGATGACTGTGATTCATTTAAAGAAACACAAACAAGCCAGAACCTTTCTTTCCTCTATAGCAGAATGATAGTGTAGTCCAGCCAGGCTTCTCTATTTCACAGAATATGTTGGCTGCACTACACTATCAGCGGTGCGATATCACAAGTCGGTGCATGCCTCGCGTCTGAGCTGACCCTTAGGGACAATGCGAAGAGCTTGGGCACCCTCAGTGTTGAGAAGGTCTTGACATCTGATTAGGATGCCTTCCAGGCCGCGTTCTTGTGGACGTATTCCAGACACATCGAACTGGGAGGAGACCCAGAACACTGCGGGGGGATTACGGTATATATACCATCTGGCTGGGGAATGCCTTGCGATCCCCCTGGGACTGCAGCTGGAGGAGCTGGCCTGGGCATCACGGCTGCTTTGCATCGTATGCTACCACTGCCTTCAGTCCCTAAAATGATTACTGTAGCAGAGGGGGGAAATTCTGTGATCACTGCAAAAAAGGATGAGAGAAAGTTGGGGTAGAAACACAGGAAGTGTGGGACATCAAGACTGGTGACCATATTGGACTACAACGTCCATAATGGTTTGCTTTAATCATGAATATGTAGTGTTTTTCTGGCACTTAACAAGTATTTTGAGTTATTTGTACTTACTAGACTTTAGCCATTGTTCTGGAAGATTAGAAAACACCCAAGAGTCATTTTTGAAGCACATTTGTATCAAGTTCTTTCATCTCCTACTGTTTAAACATTGGTCAAGACAAAAGGATTCCGTGACACTCGTGTTCCTTTGAGCCCATATGCCACAGCGCAAAAGGATAAAATGCAAACAACTATTAGAAACATGCCTCACTGCTGGAACCAGCTTCAAAGTCACAACCACTTAATTATCACAAACTGAGGCATACTTCCACTTTGTTCTCTACAGTGAAACAAAAAATTATATATATATATATTTTTTTTTGTAACTTTTTCAAACACAAAACAATTTCAGAACGGATGGTGGTTCGAGGGCGAGCAACCCGAAATGTTTTTTCTTGCGGCGCTGTACTTGACCCTAGACTTCTGGACATCTAGTGGGGAGTGTACCATCTGGTTGATTCTGTACAGTTTTATAAATACTTTAACTCATGTGACCTCCTAGAATGATTACAAAGTTAGATTTTTTGCGATTCAATTGGGTTTTTATCTTGACTGCCTGAGATACTCTACAAAAATCTATTAATTCTGCACAGATGCGTCAATTGAATATAAATCCCCCTACAGCAAGATAGTTTGTGCTTCAAGATATAGCAATTATTTTCATATTCATCCATGAAAAGTGAAATAGGAAGCAGTTATGACCTTGGTTGCTGTCAGTATAGGCTTTAATACAGCATGAAGCAGTCGCCATTGCTTTTCATGATAAATACCAACAAACAGACTGTAAAGACTAATAGCGTGTCTCATTCATACACAGAGGCAGGTTGATCCAAGGGCCTCCAATTACCTGCAAGGGCTATTCAGCCGGGGTTATTAATGTCTTTGCGATGGCGGTAAAGCGAGAGGTTGCAGCCACAAGCAAATCCCGCACAAGTCACTCACCGATGTCACACTTGGTTTCATTTCTTTTACTTTCCCTTTCTTTCTTTTTTTTTTCACAGGTTTTACGTTTCGACTCTAAACTAATCCACAAATGTTAATAGTTTTGACAGAATTGCTTACAAAGCCCGAACAGCCACGCCGAGCTTTAGTGCTGACAGGGGGAGAAACTTTGAAAGCTGCTCTTATGCCTCTCACGAACATCACACATGTCAAACTTGCATTTTCATTCGCTTCTTGTACAACGGTACAGGATAGATGAGAAGGCGTTGCCGCTTCCCAAAAATACGTCTTGTCAAGATAAATCCCTTGAAGGACTGGCGGAGATGAGGCTATCCCTTTGCTGGTAAGAGATAATGTAGTTTCATTTGAACTAATGCACGGGGGAGATGCTTTTAAAAATGTATTGTGCTTAATATCCCTCAGCGTGGTACAACATGATGCTATAATAGAATGAAAAAGTGCCATAAAGGTGAAAAACGTACTATGATATTGTGCGGTAAACTCAAGATCCACCTATTCTGGACATTTGAACTTAAAATTGATTCAAGAATTCAAGTTCAAATGAGGTTTTGTTGCGTTTCTAGCTGATTAACCGCCATATTTGCTGTCGTTATCCCCCGTATCACTGTCTATGGAGCAGCTCCAGGTTCCAAGACATCACTACAGCCAGTCTCTCCATGATAAATGTAGAAACTACTAAATATAAAATGCTACTTAAGGATGAATTCTCCCTTTTAAACCAGATAACACTCTAACAATTCCATGTCCATACAAGACCTAATGAAATGTACCACTTCGTCATCTGAAACACTACATTTACCAGCTGGCAACAATTCCCAAGCAGACATTCAAGTGCAACTACCCTCTTTAAAAGCTTGCCAGACACACAGCCATTATTATACCCTCAGTGTAAAAATTATTTTTTAATGATTGCCCCCACGTTCTCGGCTTTGAATGTGATTTTGACTTTGACTGGCATCGCGTTTGAAGTGTCCTTTACATTTCATGGAGTGCTCCGCTGTTAATCAAAAGCCTTAAAATGAGCTTTGGATTATTTTTAGGGGTACTTAAAGTGCTGGAGTGATGACGCTGGAAATTTCACAAAAGGCAAAAAGAAAGTGCTAAATCAGTGTGGAGCAGGCATTGTTAGCACATTTGGCATATGGCACTGTCACATTATATTTCCCTTTCTTGAGCTCCTTATTTAATGATATCCAGATTCGGCGGACATGGACTGAGCTCGGCATAAAAGATGTAAAACTATCCGTCATCCTTAAGGAAGCAAACACTCTTGGCTGGAAATTAAATTGAGCAAATCCTGCGGACCAAGTGCCCAGTGCTGGCAGGGAGTGATAATTATGTGGCTTTCGCTAAAAAGGTGGCCATGGGCACTACTTGAGGTTGGCAGAAAAGCTTTGCTGGTGGTGTTTCTTAGATGCAGGTAGCTACTAAAATAACCTAGAGATGGTTCATGTTTGGTCAGTGGCTGTGGGGGTTCACAAGATTCCTGGCTGGATGTTTCCCTTCTGGCCTTAAAATTCACTCAGGAACAAAGTGAGACTTGGACTTTATTCAAAAAAGCATTTCTTATGTTATTGTCACTGCCAATGTCTTCCTGTCTTTTATTGAGCATGCTATGGGTTGTAAGTTGTGAGTCTTTGTGGTCAAAGATGGTCTTGCATGGAAGAAAAATGGAAAACGGACACATGTAGAATTGTTCTACAGTTTATCTTAGGTCTTCATGGCCCCTCAGAACAGTGTGAATACTTTATTTCAAAGTTCATTTAAAGTTGACCTGTTACTAACTTGTTCCCATGCTTATGTGGTGTTTTTGTATTTTTACACCCAATGGAGCCTTGGCTGTGACTGGCCAAAATTCCTCCATCACGGACTAGACTTGTAAAAGCCTGACAACAGAGCCAAGAGGAGGTGCAGAAGTTTAGTTTCCTTTCAGGCCACTTGAATTACAATATGCAAAAACATTGTTATGGGATATTTGCACAATGACAGCAAAAAATACTGCGAGTCTTAACAATAACATCTAACAAACACCTTGGATGAATTCCTTGCCAGTAAAAAGACATTTAAAAGTTGTTGAAAATAACCCCCTCCTGCCTTAAAATGGTTTATATGTACCTATAGATCGTTGCTTCGTTTAGAATGTGCATATCTCACTGCCTCTTTCTCCATCTACTCCTTCCCACTTGTGGCAGCTCGAGCACACCAGCTTACCTACTACTCTGCTCAAGTACTGTAAAAACGACCCTATTCTACACAATGGCAAGTTGTAATGGTGAAGTAATTCAGCAATGCGTGTTCAACTTCGAAACTGAGTCTGAAGAAGAATAATGACACAGAAATCCCCACCCCACGAGTAGAAAGGATTAGGTTCGTCATGCGTGGAATCAGTGTTTTTGAAGCTGTCATTGGTATACAGTAATTTTAAGGTGTAAATACACAGCCTTGACTGCTTATTTTGCCCATTAAGTGTCTTCTCGAATGAAACAAAAACATAATTTTGCCATGTTTACAAGGTAAAAAACATGATTTTCTCCGATGGTGGTCTTTAAAAACAAAAATCACTACAGGATTACCTTTTAACAACCCCACCCCCTTAACAGTTGGACACCTTCTTGGCTCTGAGTCTTTCAATGAGTCAGACCTGTCACCAGTCAATAGTGCAAATTAGCATGTCAAAAAAAACAAGCTTTTGGACCAGAAGTCTGCTGTTACAAAGTGTTAGTGCAAATGCAAAACGTGTAAGTGAGCTGGAATCCCGCCCAGGACAGCTGACAGTCTAATTAAAGCATGATACCATGAAGAAAATAACACGTTTATGTGGCCATTTTGTAACCAGCTGTGAGTGTCGTTGTTCTAGGACACTTTTTCCTTTCTGAAAATCAGCCATGATTTGCAGCAGAGATTTTGTGACTAGTTTTAGTTTTTTTTTCTAGTTTCTTCTTCCTGCCAGTGCTGACATATTTCAATTAATTACACAAGCCGCACCGTGACAAAACCCAACATGTCCGACCACTTGGGGTACAGCGGGATCACTTTTTGCCCAGTTGGCACCTCTTATTCGTCGTAATTCCTACACGGGTGTGACATATGGCGGCCAGACGGCGTTTCACATCACCTGTAAGCTCTCCGTAGTGAAATGTTACGGGGCGGCTTAAAAGCAAGAAGGATTCTGAGGAGATCAAGATAAGGAAAGCAACGCTCCGTCGTAATGCTGTTTGTTGTTCCTTGGCCACATGAACACTCACACACTGTGAGATGAGAGTGTATTAATTGTCACCCGCTGGCTACTTCTGAACACACACACTTGAGTGACTGTTCCAAGGTCACCTGCTGCTTTTCTCCCCCTCTTTTTTCCCTGCGTCTCTCTCTTTCTCCCATGCTTTCGGCTTCACCTTTGCACCTCTCTCCACCACCACCACCTCCTACCAGCTGATATGCACACACACGCACACACACACACATGCATAATACACACCAAACACCGCCTCCTTCTCATGTCTGGGCAAGGACACAGTCAAGCTGACTCACCCAGAATTGAGCTGTCATCTGTGTCACCTCAGGCTTGTGTGTGTGTGTGTGTGTGTGTGTGCGTGTGTGTGTGTGTGTTTTGTGTTGTGTGTGAGCGTCACCTTGGGCTGGGAGTGCACTGTGGGAGGTTACTGTCAACGTGCACAAGCTGGGGTGTATGGGCAGAGGACTTGATTTGATCATCATCTCCGAGACAGAGAGAACATGACTAATACGCCGGGTTGTGTATGTGTGAGAGAACGTCCTCGTGTTTTTGTTTTTTCTTTCTTCTTTTTCGGAGAACATACCCTCCTCCTCCTACGCAATCCCGGCGCACACTCGAGCGAGACAAAGCAGGGTCACAAACACAAGAAAATCATTAAAGACTGGAAGATTCATACCCATATCCACAAGGGGGGATATGATTTAGAAGGGTTTAAAGTTAGTTAGCCTCTGAATGCACCACACACCTGGCGCATGCAGACTATCCTGTTGAGCGCTCTGCTTTTGTCTGGTCCCCCTCCGTCTCGCGCACACATACACGAAGGCGAAACCTTTCCTATGAGCATCTGGGCAACAGACAGGCCTATTAGCCCACAAGGCCTCGCAGTGCCAAAATAACAACTGCAGCATATGCCTGCGTAATAATTGCATTAATGTTGAACATGTCTCTCCAGGGGGCAGCTGTGGTTGACGACTTGGGGGAAATTAAAGCTTGTTCTTGAAAGCATGAAATTAGAATTTAGTAAATGTTGCAATGGAAGAGGGTTCGGCTAATGATCACTAACTACACAATAATGGATGAAGAGTTCACCCCCCCCCAAAAAAAAATAAACGCTGGAAAACAGATCATTACCTGAAGCCCATTGCTTAATAACCGCGATAGTAAATCCTAAGTGTTTACAACTTACATTAACGAGGACCATTTCCCAATTCGAGCAAGTGGGGCTTTAATTTTTAAATGTTTTCCCACCTTCCAAAGGGACCCATTGTTCTCAGTTCATTTCCGAATGCTTCTGGAGACTTTAAACTTAATACATCCGTGCAAGTTTTCATTTGCGTTGCTTAATTTTTAAGTTTTCATGCTGTTAATCATTAAGTAGCCTGTGATTTTTCTTTCCCGGTGGTGCATTCGCTGGCTGAAATGAAGGTCTGATAAATGCGCTTTGCCATTCAGCCGCAACAAAGAACCGCATTCATAAGCTATGATGTTTTGAAACGCCGACCGATAATTACCATATCCCATAAATGTAAAAACATAAATTTGAGTTAGTTGTGTTGAATAATTTATGAAAATTATTCCGCTGAATACACCATAGCACATAAATGCATCAAGTGCTGGAAGTCTTTCAGATTAATTAGTAAACAAATAAGTAAAAGGGGGAAGAAGGAACTGCAAAGTAGTGGCACTCTCGCAAGTAAATGTCAGGGAGTGAGTCTGATGAGGACGATTACTTTCTACAAAGTGTCTGTGCGAGTTTGAGGCTGAGTTTTGAGAAGGGGAGCAGAGCGAAGCAAGAAAAGGGAAAACTGCTGCTACATTTGGAGGCTTTCCACTGCAGGAATTTGGGGCAGGTATGAGGTGGTGCCAGTGTTACAGGAACTGGCTTCTAATCAGTCGGTTCAGCCTTTTTGTTTCCATTAAATGTAGGATTCGACAGCTTAGAGATGCGCAAAAATAGCCGCTACTGGACGTAACTCAAGTTCTAAGCATGTAGAAAATAGAGAAGAAGGCTGAGTGTTGGTATTTTGTTGCCATTTTCTTCCCCAAGTTTAACCAATTAGCATCAAGACCCACCATGATGTTTTTTCAGGGTCACTCAGAAATATCTACCTCAACATATGTACTCTTTCTTCCTTGAAATGCCCCTGAAAGATGTTCTACAATGGCAGTTCTTGCAGTTGGAACATGCACAAAGGTTTAGGCCGCCCCAGAATGGCTTAGCAGTGGGAAACAGCCTTTTGTTGCATCAACCAGAACGCCAGGAACCATCAAATGTCGGCTAGTGAAGGTGTTGGAATAGAGCCAAGCTATCCACAAGAGGGTTTTTGCTGCCATGACATTGAGGAAGCACAGTTGGAGGAGGCAGAGAAGCAATGGATGAACATACAACTGTCAAAATGTTGCATTCGTGGTTACACTGTGGTTATGGATGTTCCTAGTTACTAATTTACCAGTCGATTGTTGAGTGGAAATTTAAATTTTGACTAGTAGATGCTCAGAAAACTGTTTAAATTTAGCCCAATTTAACAATAAGGTTAACAATTGTTTGAAAAAAAAATATGTGTAGCTATTTAGGAGATGTTTGAAACCATTTATCAAAGTCTTCAATCACCAACTTGTTGTTTGAATGCTGCTGCAATGCATATGAACGTTGCACAATATCCCACAACAAGACACGGCAATAACTCTCTCAATAAAAGTTAAGAAATACCCTTTGAAATACATTATGTACTCGGTTTACATCCACATGCCTGTACTAAACCTATTTCGCTCTGATTTAGTGGTAAAATGTCAGTTTATTCTGACACAGCCTCAAAATGCAACTTCATTTTCATTTTCTAGATCAAATTACAGCCCAACTGCACTGGTTTTACCATATGTCATCTGTCCCACTTTCCCCCCGACTGCTACGTTACAACATCAGGACGAGGGAGGGCTGCAGTCTGGGTGTCGCACACTCAGCCTCAGGATAAAATGTTATTACATGAGCCAAATAGTAAACACCCTGAGATATGAATTCGGATGTGCGTTTAAGTCATTTGCTTACTATCAATTTTGACATGCATATGAAGTTAATAATGTTGCCAAAGCATTGTGGATGGTGTAACTCCAAAAGAAAGTGCAATAAGGAAATTGAATAAGATGATTAAACTGAAACTATAACTAATTGATGGTGTAAGAAGTAATTATTTGGCGTTAAAACCATACCTCATGTAGATTTAGTGATTTATTTTGCAATGTGAGCTCACATCTACAGGCACTTTTATTCTGCCATGTAGTAAAAGGGAAGAAAACAAAAAGCAATGCAGCACCAAAGCTGTGAAAAAATGTCAAAGCACCACACCATTTGCAATATAATAAAACCGAATTCATCAACTGCCCTTCAAAATAATGTGACGAGTTGTGCTGCATAGCTAACGCGCCGCCTCGGACTTTATTATTATGCCGAGTTGCTTCAGACGTACAGCTCACATAGGCATGTTTTTTTCATTTATATATATATTTATTTTAATCTGAGACTGACAAGTTCGAGGGAAATAACTAGCTGGAGGCTGATTGTGAAAATCCCAGCCTGGCTAAATCCTGATGAGCTTGTTTTGACTACACAGGAGCAATGCGGTCTGAGTAAATGCACTCAGAGGGCATTTTGTCTTTATGATAAACCATTTAGCATGGCGAGGTAGATGGGAACAGGTATGGCAGACAAGCCGTAGCCCCCCAAAAGATTCCATTTAATGGCCACATCACCTTGTGAAGTTACAAATTGTTTTTGTGCCCTGCAGCTAAACATAATGAAGATTCAAGGCGTGCCAGGGAACGCGGTGATGTGTGTCCAAATACTCGCACAAGCAAGGGGGGACACATGCACTCCAAACACCAGGCATGCACATACACACCGTTGCACATGCATACCTTGCTGCACGCACACATCTCTTTGCCTGGTGGACATTCATTAGGATGCAGAATGGAGGGATAATGTGGTTTAAGCAATCAAGGAGCTGGCAGACCCGTTCCCCTGCTGAATTAAAGATAAGTCCAAACACCTTGAGAGACCAGATTATAGGCCCATATGTGGATTTACCCCACAGTAGCCAAACTGGTGTGTGCATACAGTATGTGTGAGTGTGTGTGGGAGTGCATGTGTTTGATTATGTGTACAGTATTAGTATGCGTGTTAATTTGCGAGGTGGGGAGGCGAGTACATTTACATGCATTTCACATTCAGGGCCACTTAATCAGCTACAAATGTGCCATGAGGTCAATTATACATACATATTTGTTGTGCACTACAGGTGACCTTTATAAGACAAACACCTTTAGAGCATTCTAACATTGAAAACAAACATCTACTCATTTTCACTTTGTGATTAGACTTTATTTTGGCCACTCCAGGATTATATTACATCCTTTTGTTATGGTTAGCTGTATCAGGTTTATTTAGCCAAGATATTTCAGCACTGAACATTAAAGGCCCAACCTAATACTACTCTAGCAAGTATCTGTAACAAGCATTTTTATTATGTGGTATTTGAAATATACAATAGACAAAATAATTATTTAAAGATGAATCCAATCAACTTCATAACAATTTTTGGCCCATTTTAAGTGTTATTAGCTCATTAAATACCCATTATCAGTTATTATCACGCCCATAAGTATACGTGACCTCCCCCTTACTTCTAGTAGGTTCAGAGGCTTATTGTCACCTCATTTGATTGGTGCTCCATTATCAGCCAATTTAATGGTGGTTGCGTTGCACGTTTCCACTTTTAAAAAGCAATAATTAGACATATATGGGGTTTGGGGTTGGGATTGTTGTTGGAGAGGAGGTGGTGTTGGTGGTATAATTCAGACAACCCAAGAGACTGAGGTTCCAGTGCTACCATTATTTTAGTATTATTTTTCACTTTTAAATGTTTTGTTTGTACTTGCATTTTCACTTGCTGTTTTTTTTTTTTTCCATTTCCTGTCACTACCTTGCTTGGTTTAGGCATAGAATCTACTTAGTTAGGTTGAAGAGAAGATCACATATGTTGATTAAATCCCGAAAAAGCCATCTCTGTGTATCAAAGTGTTATGTGCTCGGGGCACATTTTTCACCATTTTTCTTAGTTCTGTATATATTTCCCTTAAGTTATATTTGTCTTTGGTTATTCCAGCCTTTTCTTAAAGGCCAGTTAGTTATTAGGTTTGGAGCTTAATTGGTCACGATCCAGCTCCTCCTATAAATAGGTGGGCTGTCAGAGTTCTTCCCTCTCTCTGGCTTTTCCGACCTCCCTGGCTCCACCTTGCTATCTGTGGCGCACCTCATTCCGACGCGCGCTCACGCCATCAGCTGATTCATGCTGCCGGCTTCCACCATGCCGGCCAGGTAGCAGGTGCCTTTGTTCCTGTTAGTTTTTTCCCCCCTCGTTTGACCTGGTGGGATTGGCCGCCCTGTTTTCGTACTTTCTGGTGGTCTGGGTTTAGTTTGGGTTTTTCTTTAGCTCGGGTGTCAGCGCCGGCTTCTACGGCTCTGTACAGGGTTGGCCCGGCGCCGCACCCTTTGGTTTTGTTTGGCTGACCTGCCAGGTCCACCTTTTAGTTTGTTACTTTGATTAGTTTCTGGGGCACGGGATCGTTAAGGGTTTATTTTGGGGGGTTCTCTTCCTTCAACTGCATATCTGCTGACCACCACATGGAGGAGAACGATTAAAAATAAAATTGAATGTTTAAACATCCTTAATTGTGTCCTGTGTCCTTTATAAATATGTTTATCCATGGCTATGGGTCGTAACACAAAGTTACATATTTACTTAAGTTTTTCCCATGAAACTAGTCCCTTCTTGACTAACGATGGCGTACATGTAACTCCACAATGCAAGTCTGTGAAGTACCACTGCTTTTTCCATCCTTTCGCTGCAGCTCAGCACATAAGCTCACCTATGACCCTGCTCAAACACTAAAACTACTCTGTGCTACACAATGCCAAGGTGGAATATTGGAGTAAATGTTCAAATCTGAAGAAGAAGAATATCATTGCAAGACCCACACTGTAAGCTGTTGGTTCCTTAGGTTTGTTGCTTGAATCCATGTTTTTGAGACAGTACACTGCAATTGCAATGAGAAATGCTCAGACATGGCTGCTTATTTCTGTCATTCTAGCAATAAAAAAACACCCTATGGAGACGTTAGCATGGTATAAAAGAAAAACGATCATTCTTACAGGAGAGGTTTTTAAAATGCACCCTTTCACCATGGTTACCACATGTTACATTTTGAAGTTTACCAGGGTTATGACTTTATCGGGGTTATGTTATATTTATTCATAATCACAATGGGTGACAATAAACCTTGTGGCCTTCTAGTATGTATTGCAGGGTGCCTATTACCAGAGTTGTAAAGCTGACCATGTGGTGTTTTTATTTAAAGTTACCATTCTTTGATTGACGTTCCCTGTAAGACAGCTCAGAAATAACATTTGCACTTGAATTTTTCTTCCTGTATTTTCTTTGTATGTTTATGCTGTGCAGTTTTGCTCCTATGAATACACATGAATGCACTTTGTTGTGGATCATGTGTGCATATGCTCATTATGGAATGCTTATATGCCATTCAGAAATGATAAAGTGAATGTGTGGGCTGTCAATAGTTAATTTTGTGAGTACAAGGCTACAGCACCACATAGAAGTGTGTGTTATTATGATAAATAGACCTTGTTTATTCCTTTTCATGTGCAGGTTTTCTCCGTTCTACCAGAAACTGCTCTGTTTCAGATAACATATACAGCAGACACAGGGGAGCTGATTTCCTTTAAATGTGCCAGTTAACTTTGTTACAGAACATCTCTCAAAACAAAATTATTGTTATGTGACATGTGGGACAGAGTATCCTCTTCAGAATTTAAGAGCACTGGAAATAAGGGGTGGGATGTCTAATTGGGTCAATTTTTATAACAAAGACCTAAGTCATGTTTTTCATTTAGAATGCTAACACAAGATTTCTCAATGAAATTCAGATGGGGCCTAAGATCGTGCCTTGTGGTACGCCACATTTATCAGGAACAGCGGTAGAAACTGATTTACAAAAAACACAATTGTAGTAATCATTTTTTCAGTTTAACCAACTTTGGCTCCATATATGCTGCATAAAGTATACAATCCAAGAACCACTGAAATGTGGAAATTTGTCAGTGAAATAGGGAGGCAACAGATCATAAAACTCCAGCTTTGGAACATCTCATGGCTTTTGAATCCCAGACCAAATCATTTTTTTTGCATCAGCATGCAAAATGAAATAAGTTGCCATGAGTGCCAATGTCAACTACTTTTAACATGCCCCATTCACAAAACCCACTTTTTGTATCATATTTAGAGAATTTCCATCCCAAATCAGCAACACTATTTCCTAGAAATGATGTTCCTATACAACTCATTCTCTTTTGATATAAACATATTTTGTGTCCAAAAGGTAAGACCGTGACGTAGAAGAAAAAGGCTTCCAGTTTGAAAGAGCCACTGGAAGGAGGTCGGATGAAAGGATGGAAGTGCGACAAGACTTTCACCAAGGAGACCAGGGTTTCAATCCCATGTGAGTTTCATTTTCACACTTAGTTTGCTTTTGGTTTTCATTCACTGTTTGGTAAAGTTTCGGCACCAAAACAGAGCGATTAAGTTTAGGAAAATAGCACACTTAGATCGCCGTTTCCACAGCAATAAATACACATTAGAGTCTTGCTTATGTTTCAGCATTAAAACTCTATGGATAGATTTAGAAAAATATCCAAGTTTCGGTTCAAATGTGACCCGGTCACTACATTTAGAAGCTTCTGCCAAATTCTCCGGGTCGCCAGGGTCAAGAGTCCCGCCCTATCTAATATATGATTGGTTGGCTTAACAGGAGCAACAGTAATGAAATACATGCCAAAGATTTGCCTTAAAATGTAATTGAGAATGCATTTCAATTGAATATGAACATCATTTTTGAGTGACAGGGCTTGTTTTCAGTGCAATGTGTTTATCTTTAAGCTATATTGCTGCATTCCATGAAACTTGGAGAGGTGGAACATTTCCAATTACATTTTGACCTATTTTGTTAAAATGACGAGATTGGGCCTTGGCAGATGATTGTGCTATCTTCTAGTTACTCTAAAACTCTTTGCAGTTACCACTCACATATGTAAACCATGAGTGGAAATCCTTCAAAACAGTTAAAATGAAACATGTTGGACAAGCACACATTGCACCATCGCCCGTAATTGTGTTAAGAAAGCCCTTTTCTTTTAAATGAACTTAAATGTCCCTTGTAGCGTGATGACGCTTATGCTTTATTTGCACTCGTTAATAAGAAGGGGCACCACTTCAGTTTTACTGAAGAAAACAATATTTGATTGAACCTGTAATGATTCTGAAGTAACTTATTTGATCAGTCTCA
>OMNN01033166.1:6005-18809 GCA_900302755.1 Chromis chromis | reverse complement strand
CTTTGTCACCTACTGAGCTTAGTCCAATATGATCATATTAGCCATAACAAGTTTCTGAATTCATTATTGTAATATATAGAACAACACGGTCAGCACAGTATTGTGCTAGATTATAATGAATGATGTGTATGTGTTAATTCAGGTGCTATGATTCTACAAAGTAATCTCTATAAATCATTTACAGCAAGATCTGCTAACAAATTTTCTGGAAAGAAACATTGCAAACTTACATTACTGATCAAAATATTGTATGTGGGTGGCTGCCCAGTGAAAAATTATCTGTCTATGAGCAAGAGGAATCACATGGCAGCCCAGTGCTGTGGGCGGACATGTGATAGAAGGTCTCAGCAGCACCTTGTTTGATTATCTGCTCTGCTAAACCAGAGTCCAAAATACAGAAAGTATACAGAAGTTATTTCTTGTTGGCTCAAAGCAATCAAAGTCACAGGGTATTACTTGATTTGAAACTAAGCAACCACCAAAAAACTGCTCTGTTTACATGTTTGAACTCTCTCCAGCATACAACAACTCTAACTTTTGAACAGCTGAGGACTCTAGTGAATAACTGTCCACTTGTCACCTCTTGTTTACTCAGTGGACTGCTGCAGCTTTTGAGCATATAAATGATATGCTGTAATTTAACATTTAAATGACACTGTAATTAAAGAATGACTAAAAGCAAACACACCGAAGTAGATGGTAAATTAAAGATGTTTTTCAGTCAGTGATGTCTCAGGCTATTTTATTTTTCTGTTCCGAGTGCTTGTTATAAGAAATACTGAGCTTCAAAGCTTGGGAGTAGATGGTATGGTTTTTATATTATAATACCTCTGAAAAGGGACTACCGTGACCCCTGGAGTGGTGACCTCCTTGTCTGAACCACTCACCTGTAACCAAAGTGTCTGAGACCAAAGCTAAAGGCCAGTCTGACTGCTGCAGAAAACCAATATGCAAGTAAACACCACCTGAAAAGCCTTGTGTGGAAAAAAGAATGTTGCTTTGCAGGTGAGTCTCATTATTGTTTTTTGATGGCTCACTCAGGATCTCTTTGTGTGTTTATGGGAACAGGTGATTATCTGACACTTCAATAATTAATTAGCTGACTGTGTGCGACATGACAAGAACAGATGGTACTGTTTTGGTTTTACTCCAATCACAAGAGTCTAATAACTTTTAATGAGAGCTACAAAAACATTCACAGTGCAGTGATTAGGGTGCGTGAGAGTGCTGTTTCCAGACTTAAAATTAGGTTCCAGTAAACTACACCAGTAATGACAAAATCCTGTTCTGACAGCATAATCTCTTCCAAAACAAAGTGGTGATAAGGAATGAATGTTTGCACAGCTGCTTTTGAGTTTGATTTCAGACTGTGGCTCTTCTGTTTGGCTCCCTGGTGTTGTCACTGAGCCTCGTGGATCTCCTGCTGATCTGTTATGTATGTGGTCTTGCAGCAAGCCCAGCCCCGAGGAAATATATACCAATTGTTCATGCTGGATATTCTTCTAAATTAACAAAGCCGCCATGGTAATATGAGAGTCTTAACAGGTGTACCTGACCACAAACCCTAAAGGGAACCACCTTGTCTCCATGGCAGCAGAGGACACACAACAATAGTGCTGGGCTGTCCAGGTAAACGAGAGCTCCCAGGGGACTGATCCAGGAAATACCATAACGTCTTCCAGTGGTTTTGATCTGTGAGGTTGCACTGCAAGCAGTAAAACTGGTTATATAACATGTAAAGTTATATATTGGGATCTGATTGATGTTAAAATGCATGCCAAGATTCAGAACGCAATATGTCAGTTTTACTTTTGTTCCACAGAATGAAAATGTTATATATTTATTTGGTACTACTAATAAAAAAGTAATCCTGCCATCTGTAAACTTACTGAAGTTTTGATATACAGACAGTTTATTTGAGTGTTTACAGTTTGTGTGACCTTATATTTTACTGTATCGCACCTTAGCAGGAAATATTGTGGCTAGTTGACCCCGTTTAGCTATTGTATTACGCTTAACAGATTATGTCAAACTGGTCTCCCCAGGTTTGTATTAAATGTATGTGGTGTTTGTAATATCGTGTTACTGTAAGTTTTATCTTGTGTCATCTAGTGCTGTACAGTTTAGTTTTTATTTGGCATCCTGACCTGTAAATTGTAAAATGTTTCTAAGAGGTTTAGAAAGGTGAAACACATATCATTAATGAAATAAACAGTCAATGGCTTAGCATTTTCCTTGTTTAAACTGCAGCATATCAATAAGAAATGAAAATCAGAAACACCTATTCAGACTTCTGCCATTTGTAACCAAAGGATCAATCAATCATGCCAACTTGTGGGTGAGGCTTTCCGTATCATTATTCTTCTTCAGAATCAGTTTCTGATTTGAACAACTGTGTGCTCAAGCTGCAGCAAGTGAGGAGGAGTGGCTGAAAAAAAGCAGCTGGGACTTCATAGATATACACATTTTACAAGACGTAGCCATGTAGAGTTACATCTCAGCCATTTTATGGCAGGACGTGATGGTTTTAATGCAAAATAATTCTAGATCTGTAACTTTGATGCACAGAGATAAGATTTTAGGGATTCATTTAACGACCATAGAGGGACTTTAACAGTGCTGTTGGTAGGTTGCTTTTGTAATAAGCAGCCAAGTCAGCTGTAAAAGTCATTAATAAGGAGTAAGATAGTAGGTTGTTGTGGGATATGGCCACATGAGGTAAACTGTCAACATAGCAGTTTTCCACAACCTGGCAACCCAAATGTTTTTCTTATTACATGTGAATTCTTTAGAAAAAATGTCCCTGATTAGAAAATGGTACCTCAGACTTATTAATGCATTGCTCAGGTTAAACCATCTATCACAAAGCATTCAGAGCACCAACAACAATAATACAAAAAAGTTTCCACAGCCACAAAAATAAAAAAAATGATTGTTGGTTTTCTGGATCTTTCTTCTTTTATTACATAAGCTATAACTCGGTGTCAGTTAGGACAGGAGAAAGGAATGGAAATGTAACCAAATAAAGCAGAGCTGCAGACAGAGATGCTTAGGCTGCTCTCTTCCTTTTACGGTAATGGAACGTGTGGGCAAGGGGCGGGGTTTGTACGTACACGTCATCAGCGTGCTCCGGAAACCCGGAAGTTTAGCGAGATGTGACATGTTTGGCTGAAATTAGCGGTGTTTGAGAGCTCGTAGAGTGGAATTAAACTACATACTCACCGTAATAAGTGTCGCTGTGTTGTGTGTATCACCGTAAGGATGAGTGGGAGTGAAAAGGAAAAGGTAAGGCAACAGTAGTAAGCGGCTTCGCATGGTTAGCTTAGCAGATTTCATCCAGATGTATATATGCTCAAAGCTTTTCTGTCATCTCGGTGTTGAGCCAAAAAGGGATCGTCCTGCCGTCCTTGGAAGCAATTATCCTCATGTCCCTGTATTATCTTATCTGCTCTGTGCGTTTTTATTGGTTGAAATAGCTCTATGGGACTGCTTCAACGCATATAATACAGTTTTCCAATGCAAAAAAGATTGCAGCCCTTACATTGTGACTGTAATGTTATCAGTGCATCAAAATGACATGATTTAATTAACCAGGATTATATTTTAAAGATTATAGTCCACAGAATATTTGGAAAAGAAGTTAATTATTTATTTCATATATGAAACTTATCTGCAAATCATGTTCAAGACAGTAAACAAGCATATTACACATGGCAAACATACATAGCCTAGACATTGGAAATAATATAATATTACTGCATATAATCACCCTTTTTTGGTCACAATTATTCGGTTGCAAAAAAGCAAACCCACTTTTGCTATGACCACAGACAAAATGTTATGTGTTTTTGCATGTTATGACAGTTTGATCCAGGTAAAAGCAGCTGTAGATGTGTATAAACTGGGCAACACAGCTTAAACATGAAGTGCACAATCAACTTTTAGCAGATGGTCACTCTTAGACACAACATTGGCATGCTGTTTCTCACCTTTTCTCTTGAACCTAGGACCCTGCAGCCCTGAAGGAGGAGGGCAACACCCTTTTCAAGGCAGGAGACATGCAGGGTGCTGCTTGCTGTTACACCAAAGCAATAAAGCTGAGTGACAGCCAGGCAGAAAGTGCTGTCCTGTACCGCAACCGCTCTGCCTGCTACCTGAAACTGGAGGAGTACAGCAAGGCAGAGACTGATGCCTCTAAAGGTTGGACATTTCTCTAATTATTGTAGAATTAATAAGCTCACTGAGTAAGGTACATTTTTCTATGATAGCACATAAATAACGTTACATTAAAGTCAGTAAACCTCAGCACTCAATTAAGCCTACTTGTATTTGATTTGCAGTCTGTCCATCCAGATAATTTCACTTTGAGATGTTAACATTTGGACAAACACAGGACTGTATGTCACCCTAAACTAGAATACAGAATTAGTTCAGTTGCTCTGAAATGCCACAAAGCAAAAAAGTTAAAATAAGCCAGCTCTTTACAATTATCAATAAGTAAAAATGAAAAATCAATACACAGCACAAAAAAAAAAACTTCAGCACAAAGCTTTGCTGATATGCCTGTGTTTATTTATGATTCATATATGTTTATTGATAAGGGAACTTTTTAATATTTATTCTTCAGTGTTGATTAGTTATTACCGATGGCACATAATCAGGCTAAAACAGAGTTTTGACTACAGATAGAGGTAGGAGGCTGCATCACAGTTGGACATTTTAAATTATATAAATATTTATCAAGAATTTGTTTTAAAAACAACAGAGGTGCCAATAATAGAAAAATAAAGCTTGATATCAGTCAACCCATAGAAGAAACTATTCATTATTAATATGTTATCATGAGATAATAGGCACTGCCCTGGGTGTTGTTGCATAAACTGTCTATTAAACTGGATTTGATGTACACAGTTGTGGTGAATGTTATTGCTTTCTCTTCTGTCAGCACTCGATACTGACCCAGGTGACGTGAAAGCCAGGTTTCGGAGGGCACAGGCTTTTCAGAAACTTGGTCGGCTTGACCAAGCGTTTCTGGATGCTCAGAGGTGTGCTCAGCTGGAGCCCAAAAACAAAGCATTCCAGGACCTGCTCAGACAGCTAGGGGCACAGATCCAGCAAAAGGTGATGTGACTTTGATAATATAATGGAGGATTGTCATGCATTTGAAACTGTACACTGATCAAACTGTTTCTAATCAAATCTTTTCTCTTAATCCTTTAGTCAGCACAACTGAACTCCACAGATGCACGTGTTCAGCAAATGTTTTCCCTCCTCTTGGACGCATCCGCTAAAGACTCAGATCGACAAAAGGTAAGCATGATAAGCTCATAAGGCCTAATTTTGTCTTAATGTGTTTGATTTTTCTTCACATATTATGCTGACACAGTAAAGCTGTATTGCCCCAAAATAATGTAATCCTTTAATCAATTCTAGGCTGCTCAGAATTTAGTGGTGTTATCTCGAGATGAGGCAGGAGCTGAACAGATCTTCCGTAATGATGGAGTGAAATTAATTCAGAGGCTTCTTCAGTCAAAGCTCGAGGATGTTATCCTTTCTGCACTCAGGACATTAGTTGGGCTGTGCACAGGACATCAATCTAGAGTAAGTGTGACATTTTCCTCTAAGCTTATTCATTGCAAGGTCTTTAGAGTCATTCTTCACAGGCTTACATACTTGTATTCTTTTAGTTAGAAAGCATAGATAAGGCAAGAAGTGTGTCTATAGTGAAGTTCCTTTATTTTCTTTGCTTTCCTTTTGTCATTCATTGTGAAGACTGCTTGACAATTTATCAGCAGATGCTGATTTATATCTACAGTTTTAGGACATATTTGCTATGCTAGCAACACTGCAATCAGTTTCTTTTCAGCTCTTTATTGCTGACATCCACTATTTTATTCCCAGACTATGGCTATAGTGAATGAGTTGGGAATGGAGCAGCTGTGTGCAGTAATGGGATCAGGAGCCCCCACTGTGTCTTTGGCTGCCTGCCACCTGCTGCAGGTGATGTTTGAGGCTCTGACAGAGGGCATGAAAAGAGAGATCAGAGGAAAAGATGAAGCTATACTTCCTGGTGAGTTCAGACACTGACAATCTTAATATGCGACATCTGTGGTACTCTCATGAGAGTTAACCTATCTAATGCTTTTGTGTATATCAGCTCTCTTTCCTGTGCTTTCAACTGTAATTTACTGTATGCATTTGACACAGAACCATCCAAGGAGCTACGCTCAATGTTACACCACCTCTTGGAAATGTTGCCAGCATCTAATGTGTCGGGGCCGGGCAGAGACAGCGCCATCAATCTCCTGGTCAAACAAGTACCCCGCAAGTCCTTGAAAAACCCTGACAACTCCCTCACGTTATGGGTGACAGACCAGGGTATGAAACACAGCAACAGAGCTCTAGCCACAAATAGTTTTTTTCATGTTTTCAGAAGTTCAGTCACTAATTTTATCTGGCGTCACTGCAGCCAAATTCATAACCCACTTGTGTTTTTGCAGGGCTGAAAAAGATCCTGCAGGTGGCTGGAACTGTTCCTGAGCTTTCAGAAGGACCACCTCTCACAGACAACACTCACATGAGCTGCTCCGTCTTACTGAGCAAACTATATGATGACCTGAAGAGTGACAAAGAGAGGGAGAACTTCAGCAAACTATGTGAAGAATATGTCCAGTGAGTTCACCACAAAACTTTTTGATACTTACTTATTTAAGTTTCTCTCACTAGAACTGCTTACTCCTGACATAACTTGTAAGCATGAAAAATCATTATCAAAGGCCCAAAGCCAAGAAACTGCACTCTATGACTAATTCTTATCTCATGTTTTTCTGGGTAGGCAACACTTTAGCCGATCTGGACTAGACGCCAAGCTGCGAGCCATCCAGACAGTATCAGTGCTCCTCCAAGGGCCGAGTGACGTGGGTAACAGAACTCTGGAAATGTCAGGAATGATGGATGCAGTGATCTCTCTGTGCGCCTCCGAAGATGTAACTCACCAGCAAGTAGCGGTGGAGGCTGTTATCCACGCTGCAGGCAAAGCCAAGAGAGCCTCCTTCATCACGGCCAACGGCGTGGCCCTCCTGAAGGACCTCTACAAGAAGAGCGAGAATGACAGGATACGCGTGAGGGCCCTAGTGGTAAGTCCTGCAGATAGTTGGAGAAAATTACATTTTTCAACTAAAGATAAAACTAACAATTTGCATGGGTTATTACACAGGGTTTGTGCAAGCTTGGATCAGCTGGAGGGACAGATTTCAGCATGAAGCAGTTTGCAGAGGGATCTACGCTGAAGCTCGCCAAACAATGCAGGAAGTATGTTTAACTGGGTTGAATCTTGAACCTGGGAGTAAATTAAGAGGGATGCCTGATCTACATTGTTGCATAACCTGATTTAAAAACAGTTAAGGAGTGGATTAGTGGAATTAAAATAAGAGCCAAACTTAATCTCTTTCTCTGTTAGGTGGCTGTGTAATGAATCTCTGCCCCCAACGTCCCGCCGCTGGTCTGTGGAAGGTCTCGCCTACCTCACCTTTGATGCTGATGTGAAGGAAGACTTAGTGGAAGACAAGAATGCTCTCCTGGCCATGTTTGACCTAGCAAAGGTTTAACTGATTATTGTATTTGCAGTATTTGTTTTAATACTTAACATACAAGGACAATGCAGGGCAATTATAAAGTCAAAATTGCTGTCAGGAGAGTATCTTTTGTTGTTATTGTGATATTTATTTTTTATGCAGGATTTGAAATTCCCAGCCATGACATTCCAGACAAAATGGCATCATACTGGTGTTGGCTCAGTTACATTGACGTCATTGTTGTATTTTTATGTGTGTTTCTGCAGTCTGAAGATAAGACTGTACTCTTTGCTGTGGGCTCTACATTAGTGAATTGCACCAACAGCTACGACGTGGAGAAGCCAGACCCTCAAATGGTGGAGCTGGCCAAATATGCAAAGCAGCACGTGCCTGAGGAGCATCCCAAGGTACTGTTGAAATGCTCACTCAATATATCTTTAATATTGCACAGTAGCCTCATCCCATTTCTTAAGGTGGTGATATAATTACACTGCATTCAAATTTCTTCTTTAAAGAGTAGCTGTTCACTTCAATCTGCCTGCCTTTTTATATCAGGATGCACCTTCTCATGTGGAGAAAAGGCTGGTAAAGCTCCTGGAGGCTGGCGTGGTGTCTGCATTGGTGTGTATGGTCAAACAGGAGAGCCCTGCCCTCACGGAGGCTTGTAAGGAATGCATCGGCAGGTAGGAAAACTGCAGTCTTTTTCACCGGCTGTTCTCTCTGCAGGTTTCGTGGTTAATATTATTTTTCACTGCAGGGTGTTCTTGGCTTTGGTGGAACGACAGGAAGACAGAGGCACAGTGGTGGCACAGGGTGGAGGAAAGGTAGAGCACCGTGATAAATACACTTTGGTTAGCCTGCACACTGCTCTGAACTCCCAGCTTGGGGAGGTTTAAATGATTTATGTTTGCTGTTCTCCTCCACAGGCTCTGATCCCTCTTGCGTCTGATAACACAGATGTAGGAAAAATCAAAGCTGCACAAGCGCTGGCAAAAATAACCATCACATCTAACCCGGAGATTGCATTTCCAGGAGAAAGGGTAAAAATGCAAGCAGTATTAAACCACTTCAGTTAAAAAAAAATGTAAATGGCTTCATCTTGTTTAACCTTGTTTAACATTTTATTGACAGATCTATGAGGTGGTGCGCCCTCTTGTCAGCCTCCTGAGTCTTGAGTGCACCCTGCTGCAGAACTTCGAGGCACTAATGGCTCTCACCAACCTGGCAGGCATCAGTGATAGACTCAGGTTGGCCACTAGGGGGAAGTCTCTCCTAAGAATACATGTGCAATGCAGTCGATTTTAATGAGAGTACACACAGCACACATTAGAACAGTTTATGAACTGTTAAGAGAATTAGACATACATTTTTATTGCTCTGCACACAGGATCATAGTTTGCCTCCATAAAACTAAAATGCTGTGAAAATGTTTCCACCAACACCATTTGCAGCTTTTCTGGGGCAAGCACAAGTGATTAGGACTTAATTAATTTGGAGTCAATCATTTACCTAATTAATGAACATAATCTTCTTGTACAGAAAATTCTAGGTCAAGTCCCACATTCTTGAGGGCAAGCTGTTAACAAAAACTGAAGTATTTCAAGTCTCTAAATGATATAACTAAAAATTTGTACTGAAGTTGTGCGACTATGCAAGGTGCTGTCTGTTTCAGTTTTATTTATGTATTATTGTTTTAGTATTTCATCAGGTCACAGTTTGAGATGTAAATGTTTGTGGTGTCAAGTCTCAAATTTTTACTGTCTTTAGGTATATCTCATCCCAATTTTTAAAGCAGTGTTAAAGAGTTTCTGAATTTAAGTATGTTGTTTCACAGACAAAAGCTCATAAAGGAGAAAGCTGTACCAAAAGTTGAGGGCTACATGTTTGAGGAGCATGAACTGGTCCGAGCTTCTGCCACAGAGTGCATGTGTAATTTGGTTTTAAGCACAGAGGTAAGACACGTATAATTAGCAATGCAATCTATTAGACAAATCTGATTAAAGTTGCACTAACAGCAGTGGGTGTTTGGCTCGTCCTCAGGTGCAGAAGCTGTTCCTGGCCACGGGCAATGATCGCCTGAAGCTGCTTGTGCTTTACAGCGGAGAGGAGGATGAGAGGCTGCGGAAAGCTGCCGCAGGAACTCTGGCCATGCTGACAGCTGAACAGCCGGAGCTCTGCGCCCGCATCCCTGAAACTGTAAGAAAACTACCCCCCAACATTCTCACAAAGTTTAATTATTCTTTACTCAACATGTCTCATTGTTCTTTCTTCTCAGACAACCCACTGGCTAGAGATTGTGCAGGCTTTGCTGCTCAGTGAAATATCCCACCTACGTCATCGCGGAGTGGTCATAGTTCACAACATGATGCAGGCGGACAAGAGCCTGGCTGAGAAGCTTATGCAAAGTGAAGCTCTGGAGATTCTGTCTGTCCTGGCAAAGGGAGGAGAAGGAACACCAGATCCTGTCTCCAAGATAGCTCAGAACTGTCTGGATAAAGCTGTGGAGTACGGCATCATCAAAAACAGGCAAGAAAGGGAAACGGGCAAAGGAACTGAACCCTGAAAATGCAGCAGCAGTGGATGTGCCTTCTGGCCATGTTACGTGCAGAAGTATGTTGGACCAGTGAAATCATTTCATGGGTTCCTGAAATGCTCATGTGTCTTGAAAACCTGTGAAAAGCAATGAGGAATGTAATGAAGAAAGGTGTTAAATGATTAGCAGCGAATTGTTTTGTCACAAATGAGCTGCTGTTTCACATTGTATTTATCTTCATTATACTGTATGTTCATGCACACCTCTCAAAAGTGCATATTCTACTTGGAGACCAATAAGGCTTCTCTATACATTCTTAATTATAGATGGCCATTCCTTGATATGTGCAAATATTTTTATTTGTCTCATTGTTATTCCAACATTCATTGTTTGTTTTTTTTCTTTTTAATTTTACACACTACTTTTCCCTTATTTTTTTTAATAACCAGCAAAAACATTTCATTCACATTATTTTGTGATTTTGGCTTTAATATTTGTTATCACCGGTGTTATTGATGCTTCACTACATTCCCAGTGTGTTAAATGTGTGGTTTGTTGTTTTTATAATTCTGACTGAGCACATGGACAGAAAAAAATAAAACTTCTGTACATTTCTGCCGAGTTTACCTATTGCAGCCTAGTTATTGTAGAGCGACACAACAGCGCATGCGCGTTACTTCCGGGTGTTACATTCATGAGCGTTCAGTTTTGCAGATAACTGCGCCGCTGCGCTCAGGAGCGTTTGCGGTAAAGTTGTTCAGATGCGTTGGTTCGGGTTCGGCTTCAACGCGTTTGGACAGATTTGTGTGCAGCAGAAATTAGTTAAAGGAGAAGAAAGTAGCGACGCTGTTGAGGAAGTTAAAGTGATAAATCCAACAGAGCTGAGCGGTCATGTGGACAGAATCAGAGCAAGCTGGAGTCGAAGAGCATCTCTGCATGTGGATGGTAAGTCTGTCAGAAAGAAAACTACTTCAGCAGCTGTGTGAGACCTCTGTTAACCTGGTAAACAGAAAGCATCTATCACACTCTTTATTTAGACGCTAGCTCGTGTTTCAGGCTTAGATATCTTCAGTAATACAGTTGAGTTCTACATGATTACTAGAAAGTCATTACAGAACACAGATACTTGTGATATTCTGTGCAGAAAGTTTTGTACCTGAACAGAAATCTTGCTGCAACTCATTAGCTATTCAAGTCCAGGAGTGTATAATTTAGTTAAAGTTAATTAATTAATCATTGATGTGACAAGGTGCCACATGCACATTTATAGAAGTTACTTCCTCAAGCATAAGATTAAGGATCTACTGATATTTTTAAGGCTGATGCTGACTGTTTGTTTTCAAGGAGGCCAATGACTGATATTTGGAACTGATAACTCTATTGATCCCTCACTGGAAATTTACAAGTTACAGCAGCTAGATATAGATGAAGACATAAGACAAGACAAGGAATGCACAAGTATAATAAATGTAAAAATAAAAATATAACGACAATGTGCAAATTTCACATGTACAGATATGAAAGAATGGATAAATGTACCATAATAGTAGGGCACACAAGGTGTAGAGAATTGTACTTTAAAGTTATACACAGTAACAGTGCTACAATGTGTTATTGCACTTTAAAAGTATATAGAGAAAAATGTTATTGCACTTGAAGAGCTATAAAGAGAACAGTGTTACATTATGAGATGATGATGATGATGATGATGATGATGATGATATACATTTGCAGTAAATATGAAAACCCTTCTGGCAACATTTAGACTTGCACAAACTCCAAAACAAAATACTGTTGAAATGCTTTAGTTCATTTGTGCTTTACATACTCTTGGATTAAGAGAAAACTTTTCAACATTTTGCCTTCAGCATTGGTTTGCTGTCAAACATGACGTGTAACCAGTCAGATCGTGCTGTGTGTGAGAGATTACTCAAGACCACAGAGTGATGACTACAGATAGGGAGTGGAGGCTCTATCAGAGCCAAAGTATTTAGTCAGAAATCTGTTCCAATAATTGACCTGGCCAATAATCAGTCGACAAAAACCTCAGAGATTCTTTGCTTTACATTGAGTCATGTTTTGAATTATCACCTGGTGGCTAAATTTTTTGTTTTCCTTTGTCTAAATTAAAGCATTTCTACCATAAATCAATGCAGAAAAGCCACAAATCAGTGCATAAAAAATCACCGGATTATGTGAAATTAAGTGTTTGACACTCAAAATCCCCTGCTTTATGGGCCTGGATAGCTCACCTTGTTAAACACCTGCCTTTCAACTGGCGTGTCTATTGATCGAATCCCATGCTCCCCACTTTACAATTGGACTCTCTGGCTATGGTGTCAGAGAGGAGGATGCTGTCCAAGATGACATGCAGCTTGGACAATGTGTCACACCCACTCCATGATGTGTTGGATAGCCACAGAAGTATTCAGTAAGAGACCGATTACACCAAAATGCACCACGGAGCATCACAGGAAATCATTCCTACCTGTGGCCATCACACTGTACAACTCCTCACGCTGAGTGTCACACACTCTGAGTCAATAGATTTACTTTGGACTTTGGACTCTTAATAATGTGCAATAACTATTTCTATGTGCAGTAATCCATAATTCAACTGTAGGTCAACTGTAGTATTAGTTATTACACTGTATATACATATACAAGAGTAGAATGTACATTTATATTTCGTGTTTA